>JZSA01006229.1:0-29797 GCA_000956155.1 Cotesia vestalis
ACCAAGAGGATCGACACAAACGGAGACGCAGGGACCGAAATTCTCCGTTTAGATACGAGAGGAACCGACGAGATAGAAGCCCGTACGAGAGCAGGAGAGACAGAAAGGACAGAAGTCCTCGTGAGGAAAATGAGCGGTCTGATAAGAGGGATCGCAAGCGCACCAGGAACTCACCCAGTGAGCTGCCAGAAGAGGGAGAAATTCCTGACGGAGCTAAAAAGAACGAGAAAAATAAAATCCAGGATGAGGATCTAGGTAATATTACTCGTGCTCAAAAAAGAACTGTTGATTTATTAACTTCTAAGACCGGAGGTGCCTACATACCACCTGCTAAGCTCAAGCTGATGCAGGCGGAGATAACAGATAAATCATCAGCAGCTTATCAACGTATTGCGTGGGAAGCTTTAAAAAAATCTATCCATGGTCATATTAATAAGGTCAATACTTCCAACATCGGTCTCATCACCAGGGAGTTGCTGAGAGAGAATGTTATTCGAGGAAGAGGACTCTTGGCTAGGTCGATAATCCAAGCCCAAGTTGCTTCTCCGACGTTCACACCTATTTATGCGGCTCTGACGGCGATTCTTAACTCGAAATTTCCAAATATTGGTGAACTGATCATCCACAGACTGGTTAAACAGTTCATACGAGGATACAAAACTAATAATAAACCTCTGTGTATTTCCTCAGGAAGTTTCATTGCACACTTAATCAACCAGCGTGTTGTTCACGAGATTATCGTGTTGGAACTGTGGCACGTATTGTTGAAAAATCCCACTGATGACTCCGTGGAAGTAGCTATTGCTTTGTTGAAAGAATGTGGTCAGAAATTAACCGAAGTTTCAAAAGCTGGTATTGTGGAAATTTTTGATCTATTGAGAAATATTTTACACGAGGGAAAACTTGACAAGAGGATTCAATACATGATTGAGGTGATGTTTCAGATACGGAAGGATGGGTTCAAAGACCACGTGGCTGTCCCCAAAGAACTGGATCTTGTCGAAGAGGATGACCAGATAATCCACGTGATACAGCTCCAAGATAAGCACGACTCTGAAGATATTCTAAATGTCTTTAGATTTGATAGTGAGTATATTAAAAATGAAGAGAAATATAAAGAGTTGCAGAAAGAAATATTGGGCTCTGACAACAGCGATGCCAGTGGCGAGGATGAGGATAGTTCTGAAGAAGAGGACAGTGGCGACGAGGAAGACGCCGAGAAGAAAGACGTCATATTGGATAATACTGAGACTAATTTAAAGGCTCTCAGGAGGACAATTTATTTGACAATTCATTCTTCTTTGGACTTTGAAGAGTGCGCGCACAAGCTGATGAAGATGCAGCTGAAGCCCGGACAGGAGCGCGAGCTCTGTTACATGTTCCTAGACTGCTGTAAGGAGAATAGGACGTATGAAAAATTTTACGGACTGTTAGCTGGTCGCTTCTGTGCAATAAATAAAATTTACGTCACTCCTTTTGAGGAGATCTTTAAAGAATCTTACGACACAATTCACAGGCTGGACATGAATAAGCTGAGGAATGTCGCCAAGTTCTTCGCACATCTGCTAATTACAGATTCTATTTCCTGGACGGTGCTCAGCTGCATCAAGTTGAACGAAGAAGACACGACTCCTAGTAGCCGCGTGTTTATAAAAATTCTCTTCCAAGAGTTGTCTGAGTACATGGGCGTGCCCAAATTGAACAACAGGATTAAAGACGTCACCTTGCAAGAAGCCTTCGAAGGACTCTTTCCAAGAGATACAGACAAGAAGACGAGGTTTGCTGTTAATTTCTTCACTACCATCGGGCTGGGAGGATTGACAGATGACTTGAGAGAGCATTTGAAGTCTCGGCCCAAGGTCGCGGCTGCTCCTCCGCCTGAAATATTGGAGACTTTGAAGAAACCTAGCTCCTCTAGCTCATCGTCATCCTCGACCTCGTCTTCGTCCTCTGACTCAGGGTCCAGTTCTGATTCTTCATCCTCTTCGTCATCATCATCATCATCATCCTCGTCGTCATCAGAGGAGGAAAAGAAGAAGAAAAAAAGAAAGGCTAAACTTAGGGAGAAGGCGAAAGAGATCAAAAAAAAATCAGAGAAGAAAATTAAAAAAAAAAAACAGGAAAAAGAAAAAAAATCCTTAAAAAAGAAAAAGAGTAGAAAGTAAAAAGTTGTTGATATTTTGGTATGTTGTATAATACTATTTTTTTTTATTTGTAATTAAGTTATTTATAAATAATGTAAATTTAATAAATCTACATTTGAATAAAATAATTTTTTTAATGAAATAAAAATTTTGTTTAATTTAATAAGTACATTTTAATGTAACTATAGTTAAAAACAATTATCAGAACGGCGCCCTCTACATGTACATGTTCATCAAAATAAATAAAGGACTTATAAATAGTCAGAGGACAACAACAAGCTTTGAATCATTACAAAGCATTTTATTATTTATATTTAAATTTAAATAAATTTATCCTCAACTCAAAATTTATTAATAGTTAAATTATTGTGTAACTTGCAGTTTTATTAAAAAAATAAAAATGGTAAGTTTAATAAATAATATTTAATCAAGAAAATATATTTTTTTAGGTTAGAACTAAGTGAAAATTGTGTTATTATTTTTCTAGTTTGCGTTTAACATGTTCCCGAGACCCTTCAACACCCAATACAAGTGTTTTTCAGTCTCGATGTTCCCAGGAAACGAGAGACAAGATGTAGAACGTGGAGGAAAAAGTATGTTAACCTAATTGTCAATATTAAATTTTTTTTTGCTAAATAATGTTCATTTTTTTAGTAATTATGCCACCTTCAGCATTGGAGCAGCTCACTCGATTAAATATAGTCTACCCGATGTTATTTAAGTTAACTAATAAAAAGACTAATCGTGTGACCCACTGTGGTGTCTTGGAGTTTGTAGCAGATGAGGGAAAAGTTTATCTTCCATATTGGGTAATTTTTAATAACATTTAAAAATTTTTAGAATTTTTTTTTTTATTGAAAAAATGATAAACTGTAAGTGGAATTTAAAAAAAAATATTTTTGTTCTAATTTAATAGTTAAAAAAAATTAAAAACGTCGGCTAACTTTAATATCATCAATAATTATAAAAAAAATATTTTGAAAAATTCGCATTTATAATTTTGCTAATTGTTTTTTATTAATTTGATTGTTGATTGACAGATGATGCACAACTTACTGCTGGAAGAGAGTGAAATAATAAACATCGAGAGCGTATCATTGCCAGTAGCAACTTACGCACGCTTCCAGCCTCAGTCTGAAGACTTCCTGGACATCACAAACCCGAAAGCGGTTTTAGAAAATGGACTGCGTAGCTTCGCGTGCTTGACCACTGGAGATATAGTCGCCATTCAGTATAATCAGAGGATCTACGAGATGTGTGTCTTGGAAACTAAGCCAGGGCCTGCGGTTTCTATCATCGAGTGCGATATGAACGTTGAATTTGCTCCGCCAGTTGGTTACAAAGAGCCTCAGCGAGAAGAAAAGAAGCCGCAGGAAGATCAAATCGATCCTACTGATTTAATGCCTGAGTCGACTGGATTTTTCGCTTTTCAGGGTCAGGGTAACCGGCTGGACGGTAAAAAACGCAAAGATTCCGGTCCGTCAGAAACTCAAGTTCCTAAACCAGTTTATGTTCGGGGAATTCCTGATTATAATTATAAAATTGGAACACTTAACTTTTTACGCAATATAAAGTCTATCAACACTGCTAAAGATGTGAGTTTTAATTTTATTCAAATAACTTTTTTAAAAATATAATTAATTATTTTGTTTTTACAGGAAAAAAATGCTGATGAATTCAAAGCCTTCACTGGTGAAGGCTTTTCTCTTCGCAAATCAAGGAAATAATTTTTTAATAAGTAATAATAAATAAATAAAAATTATTTAAGGTATTTTTTAAAGTAAATTAAATTTTCATTAAATAGTCACTTGGTTTTATTTTTATAAAAGCTCTACAGTTGTGTAATGGTAGGCAATATTTTCATCTATTGTTACTAATCAATTTTTTTTAATTTCCCGCTAAGAAAATTAAAAAAATTTTTTTTTTTAACTTAAAGAATATGAGCTTCTGCAGAGGTTTCAGGTACTTTAGCTGAAGCACTTGAGGAAGTACTGGAAAGCAGTACGTTCCCCAAAGTTTTAGCGAGAAGTCCTTCGGGGTCGGTATTTTTTTTCAAATTATGAACCGAGTACCGATTGTACAGCCCCCAAATGCTGTTCATTAGCTTGCTGTTGTACTTTAACGGAGTTAATTCTTGTTCTAGAAAGAAGAAAAAATTAATTAATATTTTAGTATGAAATTTATTGAAAAAAAAAAAAAAAAAAAAAATTAATAATCATTTTTATTTTTATACTTACTTTCAGATAAATTCTTCTTGAAAAATCCACCCAAGTTTTCTTCTTCAATATCGGGCTTTTGCATTAGAACTCTACGCTCTATAAGTTCTTGAAATTTGCAAACTGCAAATGCACCCTGAGGTACCGCGGACATGTTACGGCAATCTAAAAAAATTAATGATTAATTATTTTATTTTATTTAATGCCATAGCAGAAATAATAAATTATATATCCATTTTTTTTTTCAATTTAAATAAGGTAGAAAATTTTAAACTTACCAGTACAACTGTCGAAAATAAATTCGTAAATCTGTCGCCGACAGAAATTTTTTCCAACAGCTACGGGCTCTTGTAATGAGTTCAACGGAACTTCAGATGTATAAAATCTCATACAGATACTCTTATTATTAACTATGAAGATCATAAAATATCTCAGTAACAGAACAATACTTTCTCTTTATTAAAAACGATAAAACAAACGTTTAGATTCACGTCAGACTATAAATATTAATTAATTGTAATACTAAATAATAACTAAGAATAAATATTAAAACAAAGCAAATAGCTGTCAAGTAGTCACTTGAACTTTACAAAGATCTCGGGTAAACTGATCAATATTATTCGAGGTTGTTTATATAAGTTAATCGCAAGTTAACGAGAGGGGAGAATATGCAAACTAATAAGATCATTGACGGTCTCGAATCTCAGACGACCCCCCGGTTTATTGAACAATTAAAAATTACAAATATCTTATCACTTTTTTCATTTTTAAATGTTCTGGTTGTACTCTGATGACATTGAATTCACTTTTGATAGGTTTTAAGCTTTGCTATTGGAAATTTTTTTGTATATTTAAAGTGTGAAGATAAGATAGTTATTATTATATACCTCGTATTTTTATTAAAAATATTAGGTTCATTAAAATACGCTGGAGGCCTGATAATAAATAAAAAAAAATTAAAATATCTAAAAATATAGTATTTATGATCAGTAAATATTTTTAAAATAATTCTATTTTTAAAAATCCGATAGCGAGGTCAGAATAAAAATAAAAGATATAAATTAGATTAAAATATTTTAATTAGATAATATATTAACTATCACAAATTATTACACAATAAGTATTAATTTGTTTTTTTTTTTTAATTCCAGTACAAAATTCAAGGCCATTTTTATTTTCCTAGAACACTGAATAATATTTTTATTTATTTGTTGCGTAATTGGTATTTTTTATTGACAGGGTTATCAAACGGGAATAATAATAAACTCCCGATACTCAGCGACCACCAAAGGATTTTATTTCTAAACCTCCGAGTTCCTGTTTTGTTTTTTAATATTATCAATATCGGGTTTTTACGCAAATGAGGAACATTAATTTGGGGTCATGCATTTCTATACGCAGTCTAAGTGAGGGATTTATCGCTCTACTTATCGCTGCACTTCGGACAGAATGGAAATCCGTCTTTCAATTTTAATTAGAGTATAAATATATTATTATACAGTTGTTAGAGACTTTAAGTATAAGTTTAGTCGTTAAAATAATTATTCATCTTAATTAATTCAAATGAAAATATTTAAATTTTCGATTGAATCATCGGATATTTTTAATCGTCAATCTTTGACCTCAGAAAATAATTTTTAATCTTCACTTTGTTTGACGTCAAACATCTCCCCCGTGAACTTTTTAACAATAAACAAATCGCAATAATTATTTATATAAATTACCCAGAAATATCAATATTTTATTTAATTATCACAGCCTTGGTAAGACTTTTTAAGTATTGAAAATAATTTTTAAATTCCTGATAAATTACTCAGAAATTTTTTAGATTTTTTTTTATTATTCTAAGCCTTCATCTTTTTCAAACTTATTGCTCCAAACAGGCTTGCGTTTTTCTACAAAGCTCTTGATCCCTTCCTGAGCGTCCTTCAACTCCAAATTCTGTAGCATAATCTCGGTGCCGTAGTAATAGGCCGAGGAAAGGTCAAGCTCTTGTTGCTCGAATAAAAATTTTTTTCCTAGTTGAACGACAGCTCGGCTTTTGGCTTTAATTGCGTCTGTTGTATCTTTCACTCCTTCATCTATAAAAAATTATTCTAATTATAAATAAATAAATAAATTAATTAATTAATTTTAGACACACTTACAAAGTCTGTCATTAGGCACAACTTTGCTGACAAGTCCAGCATTTAAAGCTTCTTGGGCAGTTAAGGGAAGACCAGTATACAACATGTAAGATGCTATTTTTTGAGGTACGTTTCGTACCAGAGGAATTCCTGGAGTAGAACAAAATATTCCAAAGTTTGCTCTAAAATATATGAAAAATTATTTTAATTAAATTAAATATTTTTAAATAATAATTATAATTACCCAGGAGTAGAAAAGCTACTTCTTTCCGTACAAATAACAATATCACAAGAACTGACTAGTTGACATCCAGCTGCCGCAGCAAGACCATCAACAGCAGCAATTACAGGAACTGGAGAATTTGTTATTGTCTTCATTAAATTGGCAGCTGTTTCAAAGACTTCATAGTGATGCTTGTTACCTTTTGCTGTTGTCTGGATATTAAAATTAATTTAGCAGATATTTGATAATTTAAAATTTTGGAAAATAAAAAATTGACATGATGATAAACATAACTTAATCAATTAAAAGTCTAATTAAAAATAATTATACTAACCAGTTCTTTCAGATTATGACCAGCTGAAAATACTTTCCCAGGTGCTGCAGCTATTACAATAGCTCTCAATGATTCTTTTTCATGGTCTCGTTCCAAATTCCAGGTTAATATTTTCATCATCTCTAGTGACAGGGAATTTCTAGACGCATCGTGGCTCAGAGTAATTGTTCTCACCTATTAACACAATTTATAATAATTAATGTTGTAAGAAAAATAATAGAATAGTTTTAAATACTTGTAATTAATAAAAAAAAATTATTTACTCCATTGCTCTCGTCGCTCTCGATATACTTCTCGCTCTCAAAAGTCGTGTTAGTGACATATGATCTCGCGAAGAGTTTTCCCGCCTAAACATAAATAATTTAAAATTCAACCGCGTGTTTGCACGCAAGCGCAGAAACAACTGCGCACAATCAGCTGTCACGCGTCGAATAAACACAAATAATATTTAGGTTTATTTATAGCTTCTAATGCACAATAATAAGGTTGATAAATTATTCATAAGCATGTTTATGTAATGTTTATAGAGACAATTGAAGATTTTGTTGTGAATAACTAGCAAAATTACCTTGAATATCGATAAATAATTGCGTCCTGTCAACAAATTGCACGTCCGTGACATCTCGAACAGAAACTCCGTTACTTTATCGCCACCTATAAATATATTTTTACTCTTTGCTCCTAGTTCAATTGTTTTTTTCACCGATAAAATTTTATATACAATTACCAGCTTCACTTAAGTATTAAATCTCATTGTAATTATAAAATTATTACTTAATAATTTTGCA
This sequence comes from Cotesia vestalis, assembly GCA_000956155.1. Taxonomy (NCBI): domain Eukaryota; kingdom Metazoa; phylum Arthropoda; class Insecta; order Hymenoptera; family Braconidae; genus Cotesia; species Cotesia vestalis. Next base: position 7,832 of record JZSA01006229.1, read on the forward strand.
ATGATTAATTATTTATTTATAATTTTTCTGCGCAAGTCAAAAATTCTTTTTTAAAAATAATTTAATATATTTTTTTTTTAGAATATTAATTTTTGAATAAATAATTAATTAATATTGACCAAAAGTCTATAAATAAAAAGGTAATTAATGAATTAATGAATCATTATGAAAAATAACATTGAAGTTAGCCGTCAGCTGATAATACTGAAGTTAGCAGTCAGCTGTTAATTTTAAAAATTTTTTTAATAAATCAATTACATTAAAAAAATGCTAGAATTTTATGGCAAAAAAATTTAATTAAAAAGTTTTACATGTAAATATTAATTAAAAATACTAGTGAAAATTTTTAGAAGCATTTTTCATTGTAATTGATTTGCTAAAAAAATTTTTAAAATTGTCAGCTGACGGCTAACTTCAGCATTATAAAAATTTATAATAATATTTTTTTTATAATAATTAAATTGCTAAAAAATTTTTAATATCTGTCAATTTCAGAGTCATTATTAAAATCGAATGTTACTCGGCTGAGTAAATACTGCCTTAGGGTTGTCATGGCAACCAGTGTTTTGGTTTACAACAGACATGGCAGATGAAGGTAAAATGTCAAAATTAATTTATTAAAATTAATAAAATTAATAAAACCCTTAGAAATATTTATTAACTGAAATATATAAATAAATTAACTACTAACTTTATTTACAATAAAACCCTTAGGAAATAATTCTTTCTTCTGGCCGCTCTAATCTAATAATAAATAAAATAGTATCTTAAGGTATCTTTAGTTGGACGGTTTTACAAAAAAAGTAAAAGCTGGTTACAAAAATAACCAGACGTTAATCGTGAGCTCGAGAAGCAGCGGCAGGTTACGTAGACAAGAATCCATAATGCAACGTGATGGCTAGTGTCGCTTAGAGCACGTTTCTTCCCAGTTACTACTGTGCGTTTGGTCTTAATCAGACGTTCAGTCGCGCTTCGTCCAGATACTGCCTCGATGTTGTGCTGCGTGTCGAGAAAAGCCGCTGAGGGATCTGTTTTAAAGAAACCTCCTCTTTTGTCGCGGTCTTCTTCTTCATCTTCGACGTCAACTGTGACTTCCTCGAAATTGCCAGCCAGCCAGCTGATTATCAACGACCTCAAATCGCACGGTAAGATATTAAAAAAATAAATAAATAAATTACGCATAATTTATCCACGGAATGAATATTTAATTGCAGTTTCCTGGCATTAACATCTAACACTAACACGCTTGTTGGGCTAATCAGTATTGTAAGAAGGCTGTGAAGAAATGGTGTGTTAACAAACGGTTATTAGCGATTGAGCGACTGGAGAATGAGTATGTAGTTTTTTTACAAACTGGTTACGCTTAAAGATCTATATGGACTTTGTGAATGTAAATATAACGTGAGTAAACAGTGTATCTTGTCGCGGTCTTGCTACGTAATATAACAGAGTATTGAAGGTGAATCTGATCTGGCCTTATACGAGAGCATCGTCATCTTGATCTGTATTTTAATGGTGCTGGAGTTAGCTGTCAGTTGTAAATTAAAAAAAATTTTATAATTAATCAATAACAATGAAAATTAAGTTAGCCGACATTTAAAAATTAAAAAAAAATTTTTTTTATTGAAAAAATAATTACAAAAAAATAAAAAAAAAATTTTCATTCGTAAAAAACTTGAAAAACTATAAGTGCAATTTCTTAGAAATATCTTTTTAGTTTTAATTTAATTAATAAACAAAAATAAAAAATTTTTAGACGTCTGCTAACTTCAGTGTCATTTAATTTAATATAAACGACGTTGTTAATGAAGGTAATTAATACTTGATGTGTAAAAGCCGAAAGGAAAAGAAAACTGCATTATTGTTGGTGCTGGTGCTTAAAGACAAGGTGCATGAGATGAGAGTACAACATCAAGGCGTATCTGGCTGTAACTCGGTCGACAAATCACCCGAAAAGGAAGCTTGCTCACGTAGGCGATACTGAACACTATGACTTTTAGTTTTTTAATATCATTATTGTTATTATTTATTTAATCTTAAGTGTGTGTTGTAAAGTTGTGAAGGCAACCGAGGCCTTATTGAAATTCAGGTGCTTGTCCACTCGGTTTTATTTATATTTTTACTCTGCTTCGTAAAAGAAACTTTAAGAAACTTCAGTCAGTCTTAATAACTTTATCGGTTTAAAACAACCAATCAATTGATAATTTTATTCACTAATTCTGTTAATTAACTTAACCAGAGTGTCACTAGTTTTTTTATTTCTTGAGTTGTGTAATAAATAAATGTGTGATTAATTTTTTTAAACATCGCTTAACATGCGATTATTATAATAAGATAGAGATCTTATGGAAATTAGCTTGGGTTTTATGTAAATTAAGTTGACAAGTTTGTTTTTATTATTATATTAATATAATAATATCATCGGGAAATTACTCAATTATTTGTTTATTAATATTGAGTGGTAAATAATAAATAAATGGCAACAGATGAGGTACTGGAACTGCTGCCCTGCTCGATATGCGGCAGAACATTCAAGCCCCAGTCGTTGGAGAAGCACACGAAAATTTGCGAGCGAGCGGCGATAAAAAAGCGCAAGCCTTTTGACTCTTTTAAGCAGCGGCTTCAGGGAACCGAGCTGGAGGAATACTTGCCGAAAGTTGTTACAAAGAGAGATGTGCGCCCGGAAGATAAATTTCGAAATAGAAATACCTGGAAGCAGACTCATGATGAATTTTTGAAGACTATCCGCGCTGCTCGAGGAGAAACTGTAAGTTATTTTGTCAATTTTTTTATAATTAATTAATTAATTTATTTATTAATTAATTTATTTATTTAAGGTTGCAACGAGCTCGCAGTATAGGCAAGTAACAACAGTAGCTCCCGGAGCTCCAACACGTGCCAACGAAAAAGGACTCTGTCCAACATGCAATCGCCAATTTGGAATCAAGGCTTATGATCGTCATGTCGCTTGGTGCAAGGAGCGAATAATGAGAGCTCCAGCGAGTCAGGCTACAAATGTTGCGAAAGAACGTCTCGACGCGAGGATGAAGTACCGGGCGCCGTTGCTCAAGAGTCGCCGGATGACAAACAAGGAAAAATATGCTCCTAGGAAAAATAATATTACTCAAAACATCAATAACAATAATATTATTAGTAATAATAATCGTATTAACAACTCGATAAATTTGGAGAAAAAAGATGCGAATGGATTGAAAACGACGGATCCTGTGAACATAAAACAGCCAGCAGTTACTGAGTAAGTATAATTTTTGTTGGCTCATTGCCTAGTTTTCTTTTCTTACTGCACTTATGTTGTCTCATAAGTCGTAATTAAAACTGTCAAACGCGGGACTTCCGCTCCAGCTGGATACATCACGTATTATTTTTGTCTGCTCCACTTAACTATCTGCATTAATGACTTAGTAATATTAATAATTTTAAAAGTTATACTTAATGGTTAATAGTTGTAATTACAACCGATAAATTTTATTAAAATAACAATAAACTAGCGACCTTGCCTAAATACTTATCATAATAAATTGATTATCGGTGAGATTAATATGAAACCTTGAAAAGGCACAAATTCAAATTAGACCTTTGCAATGACACTAAATTTCACTAAAAAAAAAAAAAAAATAGATTACATAAGATACTTAAATTTAATTACAGAAGAAGAAGCGGACATGGAAAAAGTGACGGAGTCATTGCACCCGGGCCTGTGAAATCGCGACCATCTGACCGATCTACTAAGTAAGTATATTTATTTTTATTATACCTTTTTAATAGTTTAAAAGTTTGTATTAAATAAATTACAATCGATGTCGCGAGTAGAAGACACGCTAGTAAATATTTATACCAAACATCTCTCCTTAGACACGATCCTGATTTATTAATCCTAACTCCACCTGACTACCCACGAAGTAATAACTTTCAGGAATCTCCCACGTCGCTCCGAAAATGTCAATCTTCAGTCCCACCTCTGACGTCAGCGTCGCTAGATGAGGATAATGGCAATAAAAAATTAGTAGTTACTAAAAGCAGTAGAAGAAATAAAAAAAAATCCAAGTGTATTGTATCTGCGAGAAGCCTCGGAGACCTCAAGGTCAATGATGTCACGGTAAATGGTGACGCGATAGGCATGACGGTGAGACCTTGTCATGCCCATAGGGAGGAGTTGACAACTTGGAAACAAATAAGATCTGATAAAGTCAAAGTTTGTGATTCAATTTCAAATCATATTGATGATAATAATTTAGCTGATGAATTAGACCAGACATTTTTGATTAAAGAAGCTGATTGTGATGTTGACAATGATGTAATCGAAGGCATTGACTCTATTTTAAAGCAACTGGACAATGATTTAATGGAGGAAGAAAAATTTAGTAAATTAAAATCAACTCCGTCGAGCCCGACTAAATTTATTATCGACGTTACTTGTGCCAGTACCCCAGTATCTTTTAGAAATGAAAATTTAAGCAGTCATAGAGACAACACTGAGGTGATGATTAACGATGACGAGTGTGAAAGCAAAACAGTGAGACCGAACAGTCAGTCTAAAAAAAGATGTAGCACTTATGTCATTCGAGAAACTAGTGACACTAATTGCCTCAAGATTGACAACAAAATTGAGAACCATAACAAATTTAATAATGATGATATTGTTTTGAAAGACCCGTTGTTTGAAACTGATACTAATCAAAATAGAGTGATCAGTGAAAAAGTAACTCCTTTGAAAATTTATCAAGGCAAAGGCAAAGACAAGGATAATGATACTGACTACTCGTTGCCGTCGATTAATTTTACGACTGACTCGTTGGACTCTGCGAGGTCTAGCAGGATCATGAGGAAAAAATTAAGGAAGAAGATGAATATCTTGAGAGACAGCACAGACTCGTTGGTTTCTTCCGTAGAGGCTGAGACAAATTTGGAGGGAAAAAATGAGCCAAGGACTGCGAAAAAGTCGCTGATGTTTCCGGAGATTGTCTCCAAAGTAGACCAGAGGCTGGAGAAGACCTTCCAGGACAGAGAAATTCCATACTGGAAGCGCATGATGAGGACTTCGAGAAGTAGACTTTTTTATCACTTAATGAAAAATCCCAAAAATTTCCTACCTCCTGTCCCCTTCGATCACAGGTAAATTTCTTTCTAATTTAATTCCTGAGTCATTGTCCTATCTCCAATTTCCTGAAGGTAGAAATAAGTAAATAGCATTCCGATAGAATAATTACGAGTAGGATTCAGGATCTGTAGCGTGGTATGACATAAATTCCAGGAGCTGTGGCCAAGATTTTCTACCGGCGTGGACGAATTACGTACGCAGACATCCGGACTTTAATCTTGTGCTAACAAGTAGAACGTAAGTTTTTGTTCTAGGCTACGGCTAGCTAAACAGATATAAGAATGAAATGCAGAACCGAGAGTATTAAATATTCGTTCCTGGGCAGAATATTCATCACGCTTCACTCGGTTTTTCTACATCGATCGTCACTTAATCGTTAATTAAAACTTTTATTTTACCATTAACATGCAAGTATGAAAAATTAACGACACGCGATCATCGATTTTGACATCCTCAATTTTTTTAATTATTTACAGCTCCTGGATTTAGTTCATCTTAATCGAGAAATATTTTTTTTTCTAATTTATCAATTTATAAAAAACTATTATTATTATTATTATTATTATTATTAAAATTATTATTTATAGCATGAATTAATTACAGCAGCTATTGCACCTGCAGAATGACGTTATGCACGAGTGTTTCATAATAAATAATAATAAGTAATAAATATTAATTAGCATCAATAAAAATAAATTGTACTAATTTAAATATATATTTTTTTACAGAGGAATATGTCAGGACTACGATCCATATTTATTAGCAGAGCAGCAACTGACTGACCTTCTGTCAGATACATGCAGTGACAAATCATATACGGACTCGCCGAACCGCTACGGCATTAAACCCACATCCTCGCAGTCGACTTCATCATCATCACCACTCTATCCTCTAACCCACTCATCAGCATTCGTTAAATATCCCAATTCCCTTAATTTAGATAATGCGAGCAGTCCAGAGAAGCGGGGCTCGGTGATGGCTCCGCCGTCAGAGTTCGACGACCTGTCAATAGGTTTCTCGTCCTCGGACTCTACGGAAGCAAACTCGATATCCCGAGAATTATTCGCCGAGCTGGAGTCGGCCTGTCGGCGTGAAGACCAGGCCAACAAAAATAAAACTACGACGAATCATGTTCTGGGTCGGCGAATGATCATCGACAAGGCGAGAGCTCTGGGGACGACTGACGACTCTCTGGACTCAAATTTGAACAGACGAGTTGTGACCTCGACTGACAAATCGCGCAAGGTCGTCGAGAAAACTACCGTGAAACCCATAAGACCAATGGTCACCAGGTCGAACTCTGTGCGCTCTGCCTCCGCGCCGAAAATCCCCGAGCGCAAAGAGACGGCCAAGGTTAACTCGAGGTCAAGCCCGGGGACGAGATTTAATAATCAAAGGAATAATTTCAGCAATCTCAGTGGAAGCAATTTAAGCTTAAGCTCGATCGTTTCTTCTGAGATTGATGTTAAGAGGTCGAACTCGATGTTCGACGACCTTGTTAGCTCCTTCGACGATGACTCAGGTTCGTACCCTTCCTTGAGATCCTTTTTAAAAAACGATCCTCTCTCCATGTCCAGTCCTGTCCAGCCCAGTCGGACCCGCAATGGCCAGATCAGTGATGAAGATTTGTCCTCGCCTGATAGCTTCAAAAAACAGGAATGCAGCAAATTGAGCGCTGACTCTGCTTACAGCAGGTATTATATTTTTATGTTTATTTATTTTATTAAAAATTTATTTATAATAAGATAAAAGACTTTAATAAATTAATTAATATAATTTTTTAATTATCAATTTTAAGAATTTTATTTTTATAGCTTGAATCGAAAATATTCAAATGGACGCAATGATACAACAGGAAGATTGGAGGAAGAGTCATCGCTGTTGCGTCGCCGTGAAAATGAAATAATCTCAAATTTAAAATCTAAAATGTCTAAATTTTGCCATGAATGTGGCACTAAATTTCCTGAAACTGCCAAATTCTGCTGTGAGTGCGGCATCCAGAGACTTGCTCTGTGACAATGGATTATTTTATCACAGAAAAAAATTTCCACTATTTAAATTACAAATTAAAACAAAAATTTGGTTTTAAATAACGCACATTTTAATTATTATTTTTTTTTATTTGTTGTTATACATGTATACATTTATCTTCCGTTGTTATCATTATATTATTTACCATTAAGAATGCTTTTATCCACTAATCTTGTGCTTTTACTCATTACATTAATTTTTTTTAATTATTTTAAGAAGCACTTGATTTAAACTCTGATATTGTGAAGAAATGACTGAGCTAAATGAATGGGTGATTTTTTACAAACTATCTTTTATATAAAAATTGAGGTGTAGACTTTAGACTATTAATTATTATTATAATTAAATAATTGTATCACTTCCTCTAGATTTTGAGTGATGAGTATTTTAAAATTAGATTTTATTGAGCGAGTGTGATATATAAAAATATACTTTGACGGTTTATTCAACATGTAGTGCGCTAGTCTCTCTTGTCAATTTTTTATAAGAGAATGTAGAAGCCATATTTAAATTCTAGACTAATATAAATAAATTTTAGAATATAATTATTGCTGTTTTTTTTAATATAATTATTTTTATCAGTTAGTTATATATAAAAAAAAAAAGCATCGATTATATTAATATTTACTGTCAATTAAATTTAATAACCAATTACAATGTTTAACTCAAAAGTTTCAAGCTTGTGTAAAAAATTTTTTAAACGTAATTTAAGCTTCAAATCATCTGAGATCAGATGTGTAAGTATTTAATAAAAATTAATTTGTTAATGAAAAATTGTAATTAAAAAAAAAAATGGATTTATTTTACAGACTTATCCAATGATCGACCATTGCTACGATGTAGCAATAGTAGGAGCCGGCGGAGCAGGATTACGAGCCGCAGTCGGTCTGGGAAGTAAAGGCTACCGAGTAGCAGTAGTAACAAAATTATTCCCTACTAGATCTCACACAGTTTCAGCTCAGGGAGGAATAAATGCTGCAATAAATAATTCTGAGCAAGACAACTGGCTGTTTCATATGTACGACACCGTGAAAGGCTCAGATTGGCTTGGAGATCAGGACGCTATTCATTACTTGACCCGCGAGGCTCCTCGTGCTGTTTATGAACTAGAAAATTATGGTGAGTTATTTTAAAAACAAAAATAAAATTAAAATAGTAATAAAAATAATATATTTTTAATTTGAAGGTTGTCCTTTCAGCCGTAAGGCAGACGGCAAGATTTATCAACGAGCATTCGGAGGCCAGTCTCTGAACTTCGGCAAAGGAGGTCAAGCACTTAGAACTTGTGCAGTAGCAGATCGGACGGGTCATGCAATTTTGCACACTCTTTATGGCGAGAGTTTGAAGTATGACATTGATTATTTCGTCGAGTTCTTTGCTCTTGATTTGCTGATGGATGGAAGGACTTGCCGAGGTGTTATCGCTTGGGAGTTGGAGACTGGAGAGATTCATCGCTTCCGAGCTCATCACACGGTAAATAATTATCTATTAAATTTAATTTAAAAAATTCAATTAAAAAAATTTAATTTAATTAATTTAAAAGGTGATAGCGACTGGTGGAGCAGGTAGATGTTTTTTTTCATGCACCAGCGCTCATACTTGCACTGGAGACGGAGCGGCGATGGTCTCAAGAGCAGGTATTCCCTTGCAAGACATGGAGTTTATCCAGTTTCACCCAACAGGAATTTACGGAAGCGGAGTTTTAATTACCGAAGGGTGTAGAGGCGAAGGTGGAAAGCTGGTTAATTCAGAGGGAGAATTTTTTATGGAAAAATACGCACCTAAAGCCAAAGATTTGGCCTCTCGAGATGTTGTTTCAAGAGCTATCATGATTGAAATTCTCGAGGGGAGGTATTTAATTTTTTAATTATTTTTTTCAACATCTTCCTGAAATTTAGAGATCAAATTTTAGAGGAATCGGGGATAAAAAAGATCATGTACATTTAAAATTAAATCACTTGCCTGCTGAAGTAATAAGATCAAAATTACCTGGGATTTCACACCTGGCCTGGGTGTTTGCCGGTGTAAATTGTGAAGAAGAACCGATACCAGTTGTCCCGACCGCGCATTATAATATGGGCGGAATTCCAACCAACTGGCGCGGCCAGGTAATGTTAAATTAAATTAAATCATCTGAAAAATATAAAAAAAAAATTAAATTTGAATTTTTAAGGTACTGACAAGAGATAATGAACAAGATAAACCTGTGCAAGGTCTCTGGGCAGCTGGAGAAGCTGCTTGTACTTCAGTCCACGGAGCAAATCGACTCGGGGCCAATAGTCTTCTGGAGATAATTGTTTTTGGTCGCGCTGTTGCTGAAAATATTGGAGCTGTTCTTAACTTCGGACAAAAACATCCGGATATTCATCCAGTTAATTTTTTAATTATTAATTTTGGTTTAATAAAAATTACAATAAATTGTAATTAATAATTAGGAACTAGGGAATGAAACTCTGCATCGTTTTGACGCAACTCGGTACTCCAAAGGGTCTGTTTTAATTTCAAGCTTGCGGGAAGAAATGCAAAGAACTATGCTTAAATATTGCGGAGTTTTTAGAACTTGTTCTATTTTGCAGCTAGGTTGTAAAGAAATTACGAGACTTTATAATCAAGAATTGCCGAATATTAAAGTAAGTATCTAAAAAATTATCATAGTGACTGCAAAGTTGCTAGTTTTAATTATTTAATTTATTTTCAGATGCTTGATAGCTCTCTAATTTGGAATACAGAATTGCTAGAAGCATTAGAATTACAAAATATGATGCTCTTTAATATGCACACTGTTTACGCTGCTGAGAATCGTAAAGAGTCACGAGGCGCTCACGCTCGTGATGATTTTCCCGTAATTATAATGAAATATTATTACAATTTAAAATTAATTAATAATTAATAATCATTGACAGGAACGAATTGATGAATATGATTACAAGCTACCGCTAGAAAGCCAAAAAAGAAGGTCCTTGACAGAGCACTGGAGAAAACATTCTCTGACTTGGGTTCTACCCAATGGATCTGTAAGGAAATCAATATGATTAACAGCGAAATGTCATAACTCATAAATCAAAACATAAATACTTATTTGTTGTTTTTATAATTAATAGATTTGCATTTCTTATCGGGCGGTCATTGACACAACACTCGACCAGTCAGAAGCTCGGCATGTGCCCCCAGCTGTACGCGTTTATTAATTTTATTCAATCATGTATTTGATACGTCTGGCAAATGTCTCACTGTGTACATACATAACTCAATTTTAATATTTAAATTACTGTCACTATTTTATTTATTTAAATTGACGAGTGGATTGTCTATTATATTCTCTCGGTAATCATAATCAAGGTTTTGTATGTACATATATACTTATATTTATTGTTACGCTTGAGTATGCCGATAATCTATTTCATTGATTATGAAGAATACATCCATGACCTACTAGAATTATCTTTTCATTGATAATCTAAGTAATTAATTATTTTTAGCAATAGTTTTTTCTTTTAATTCTAATTGCGAATTTTAAGAGTGTTTGTTTTTAATTTATAAGTAAATTGACTGTTAATTAAATAAGTTAATTTTTATTTATTTTATAATATAATTACATAATAAAAAAATAAAATTTTATAAAATTATTTGACACTAAAATTAGCACACGACAATTTTTTTATTTTTCTTTAAAAATAAACTAGGATATTTAATAATTTTTTTTAACAAATCAATTATGGCAAAAAAAATTGACATTTAAAAATTAAAAATCCAATTTTTTGGAACTAATTTTTTTGTTAAATAAAATTTTAAATTTCTCTAGTGACTGCTAACTTTAATGTCATGTCAATTTTAAAAATTTTCATAACAAATCAATTATAATTAAAAAATACTTTTAAAAAATTCCACTAATAATTATTTTTAATTTTCACATTTGGAATTTTTTTCATAATACTGAAGTTAGCTGACATTAATAAAAAAAATCAAAAATTTTTAGACGTCTGCTAACTTCAGTGTCATATTAGAATTAGAATAATACTGAAGTTAGCGGTCAGCTGTAATTTTTAAAAATTTTTATAACAAATCAAAATTACAATAAAAAAGTGCTTCTAAAAATTTTCACTTGTAATTTTTATTAATTTTCACATGTGAAACTTTTTAATAATTTAATTTCTATAAAATTCTGAAAAAATTTTTAATATCTGTCAACTTCAGTGTCATTAAAAAAAAAAGTTTATAAAAATATTAATAAATAAAAATCTTTTTTTTACAAGTAAAATTGTGAAAGTAAATTAAGTAAATGTCATTGACAGCTCACAGTTGAACGTAAAAAAAATTTGGTTGGTTATGTTGGTAACCTCTGAATTCCACATGACCACCTGAGTTGCCAAGTAGACCTCTCATTACACTACGAAAGGTACATAACCCAGACCGAGAGAGTTATATATCACAGCATTGATCACAAATATATACATAGACGTACATACATACATTATCGAGCTAATAAATCTAATCTGAAGACACAGTGCTTGCGGTGTATTGTTTAGTCGTTTTTAAAAGCTTCGCCGTACAAGAAGTACGCGAGTTAAAAAACGAACTTATTTTTAATAACTAGGGTTAGAGGTACCGTGTTGCAGTGGATTGTTCAGTGTTTACCGTTCTATATTATTTTCTGGAGTAAAATATTTATTAATAAGCAATATTAAAGGATTAATTATAAAAAATGAGCGGATTACTAAAGCTCTCGTCTCTTCTCTCGGGACAACCCGCTAGAGTTCTGGTATGGATATTATTTTTTAAGTTATATAATAATTTTTATTTATTCAACGACAAGTCTTGCGCATTTTCTTGCAAGACTTAATTTCACTCTGGGACTAACTTTGTCGAATGTTACGTAACTTAATCCTGATCTTCCTTATTTATTTTTTTATTTTTTAGATTTATTATTGATGGGTTTGCCTGTGAAGAAGTATTGTGCAATTTTCACCCTCGTTTTTTACCCGCTTGGATATAATATGGATTTGTTCTAATTCAGAATTTTATTTTTTATACTCTGGATTTTTTCAGACGTTTTTTTAGATGATTATTTTTATATCAAAAATCTTGATTTTTTAATGGTGAAATTTAGAAAGTTTCATTTTATCTCTGATATCAATAATAATAATTAAAAAATTATTTTTCAGAAACCAGCGGTTGGAATTTGTTGAACAAACAATTTCATTGATAAGAATTTTTTAAGTTACAATTTAAAAGCTATATTTTATGAGAATTCAACTCGATATTTAATGTAACAGTATAAAGTATATATTTATATATTTTTATGCGTAGTAGCCCACATAAATTATTTATGAAATTATAGACCGAAATACTGGCTCTGATAAATGCGATACAAAAACTAGCCGATAACTGATAATTTTTTTTTTTTAAAGCTTTTAACTATGAAATTTTTTTATAAAAATAATTTATTTGTTAAAAAAATTTTTTAAATTATCAAATGACTCAATTTCAGTCATTAAAATTTTTACATATAAAAATTTATTTAATTTTATTCTTATTTATATTTAAAATATTTAGTAGTTATATTTTAAGTTAAAAATCCACAATTTATTAATACGCGCATTTACGTCTTAAAATAACAATACTTTCATTGCAATTAATGACGTAAATTATTTAATCACATGCTACGACTATGTTTACCCAATTCTAAAAACAAAATAAATTTTTCTAATTCATATTTAAATTAAAAAAAAAAAAAAAAAAAAATTACCATACTTACTTTCTAATTCATATTTAAATAAAAAAAAAAAAAAAAAAATTACCATACTTACATATTTGCTATTTAATTAAAGTAATTTAAATAACTCAAATATTTACAATAAATTTAAATATTTAAGATAAAACTTAAAATATAAAAAAATAAACTTTAAACAATTGTAATTTTTTTTTTGTTCTAATATAACTTTATAGGCTATCAAAGAATTTATAAATGTCACAGTTAATCTATTTATTATCAGAGTAATTAAAGCTTAATAAATTTTATATAGCTTATCAGCGACTTGAGTAATTTAATCTAAAAACTTTCCAATTGCAGAACAAACTGGGATTGCCGGTGGTGTCGAACCGAAGCTTCCATCACACACCAAACGGCAGTGCGAAATCATCGGACGCTATCTCCAAGCAGTACCCAGTAGTGGACCACTCTTATGACGCCGTGGTAGTGGGAGCGGGAGGCGCTGGCCTGAGAGCGGCTTATGGTCTGGTAGCAGAAGGATTTAAAACAGCAGTAATCACTAAATTATTCCCGACAAGATCCCACACCGTCGCGGCCCAGGGTGGAATCAATGCAGCTCTGGGTAACATGGAAGAGGACAACTGGCAGTGGCATATGTACGACACTGTCAAGGGGTCAGATTGGCTTGGAGATCAAGATGCCATCCACTATATGACCCGTGAAGCTCCCAAAGCTGTAATTGAGTTGGAGAACTGCGGAATGCCTTTCAGCCGAACCCAAGATGGTAATTTTTATTTTATTTTATTAATTAATAATAATACAAGATTGATTTTTAGATTTAGATGCTTGTGTCACTTCTTTTTGATCTGAACTGATCTTCAGAGTCACTGCTGGAGTCGGAAACATTTTTAATTATCACGTTTTTGTAATGGATATCCTTATTCTTCTTTTTCTTCTTGGGTTTATCTTCATCGTCATCCTGAATTAATTAAATTTAATTAATGAGCTATATAATTAAGAGAATAAGAAAAATTTTGTCTCCAGGACAGTCAATTTGTTATGATAAGTATTTAGGTTGCATTCGAAAATTCTCTATCTTGAAGAAATAAGCTCATCCCGATTTTACACTCATCAAGAGCTTTCATTTGAGTACCCACATCAATATTTCATATATTTATTTATATTATATATATGTATATATGAAAAATATATCAAAAATGCATGTGGGTACACAAATGAAAGCTCTTGATGAGTGTAATATCAGGATGAGCTTATTTCTTAAAAAACGTCAATAGTTAAAAAATTACAGTGCAATTTAAGAAAAGTAATTATTCAATTATCAATTAAAAAAAAAATACTTACGCGGTAACTTTTATTCTTAGTCGCTTTTCTAGGTCTCTTAATTTTTAATTGCGCTGCTTCTTTTTCTTCCTGATGATTCTTTCTTCGCCGCTCCACGGCTTTCAACTTCCGTATCCTCTTAGCACCATCAATATACGGCTGCTTCTCATTCTGAGACATTTGCTTCCATTTTTCTCCAGCTTGTTTCAATAAATTTTTCCGGTTTAATTTACCTTGAAATTCAGGTTGATTCTGAAAAATATCAATACAATTATTCTTACTATGTATTACTTAAATTATTAAATAGAAAAATATATATTATATAAATTACTTCAGAATAAACCTTCTTGAAGTCACTTGTATAATTAATAAAAGCACTGACACTCTTCCATGAGCGTTCTCTGATAGGTACAATCGGTGATCTTGATCGCGTTCTTTCAACATTGGATTGGGTCGCATTAGAATCAATTATCTCTTGTCTTCCACCGTCATTCTGCACCGGACTACCGTTGTTAGTTCTTTCGTCATCGCTTCCTGTTTCTCCATAGCTATCCATTTTACAAGCTCAATTATAATTGTAAATTTTTTTATTAAAAGTTATTTAATAAGAAGATAAAAATTGTATACATCAAAAATTTATCTATAAAAATTAGTTTGTCTCAATAAAATGACACAAACAAATGACTGAAATTAAATTATCTGAATTTAGCAACTAAATAATTATCAAAAAATTATTTTATTTTTAATATTAAATATTTTTTTCATCATCTCTATTATTAAGAGAGTAAGAAAAATTTTTTTTTATGAGATTATATCTTTAAAAACGTCAATAGTTAAGAAATTACAGTGCAATTTAACAAAATTAATTATTTAATAAATAATAAATAATAAAAAAAAATAATAATGATCTATTGTTCATAATTAAAAATAATAATTAATATTTTATTATTACAGGAAAAATATATCAACGTGCATTTGGAGGTCAATCTTTAAAATTCGGTAAAGGCGGGCAAGCTCACCGATGCTGCTGTGTAGCCGACAGAACAGGTCATTCCTTGCTCCACACTCTCTACGGTCAATCATTGAGCTACGACTGCAACTACTTCGTCGAGTACTTCGCTCTAGATTTATTAATGGAAGGCGGAGAATGTCGTGGAGTGATCGCATTGTGCCTTGAAGACGGATCTATCCACCGTTTTCACGCCAAGAACACAGTCTTGGCGACTGGAGGCTACGGCCGAGCTTACTTCTCGTGTACGTCAGCTCACACCTGCACCGGAGACGGCACAGCGATGGTCACCCGAGCAGGTCTGCCAAACCAGGACTTAGAATTTGTCCAGTTCCACCCGACAGGAATTTACGGCGCAGGGTGTCTGATCACCGAGGGAAGCCGAGGAGAAGGTGGCTACTTGATAAACAGCGAGGGCGAGCGGTTCATGGAGCGATACGCCCCAGTAGCCAAAGACTTGGCCTCAAGAGACGTAGTTTCGAGGTCTATGACCATCGAGATCCGCGAGGGCCGCGGAGTAGGTCCCGAGAAGGATCACATTTACTTGCAGCTGCACCATTTGCCCCCAGAGCAGCTCGCAGCCAGGCTTCCGGGCATCTCAGAAACCG
Organism: Cotesia vestalis; assembly: GCA_000956155.1. Taxonomy (NCBI): domain Eukaryota; kingdom Metazoa; phylum Arthropoda; class Insecta; order Hymenoptera; family Braconidae; genus Cotesia; species Cotesia vestalis. Next base: position 23,650 of record JZSA01006229.1, read on the forward strand.
CGATGATCTTCGCGGGAGTCGACGTCACTCGTGAGCCCATCCCCGTGCTGCCCACGGTGCACTACAACATGGGTGGAGTTCCTACTAATTACAAAGGACAGGTTCTCACCACCAACAACGGCGAAGACGCGGTCGTTCCTGGGCTTTACGCCTGCGGAGAAGCTGCTTCTGCGTCAGTACACGGTGCTAATCGGCTAGGTGCTAATTCTCTCCTTGATTTGGTTGTTTTTGGACGCGCTTGTGCTATTACTATCTCCCAGGAGAACAAACCTGGTGAAAAAGTCGGGCCACTTAGTCCAGTAAGTTTTTTTTTTTAATTTGTTTTTAAATTATGTTCAAAATAATTTATAAATTTTTTTTAGAATGCTGGAGAAGCCTCAATCGCAAACTTGGACCATGTTAGACACGCAAGTGGCTCTATCCCGACAGCCACTCTGAGATTGCAGATGCAAAAAGCTATGCAAACTCATGCTGCTGTTTTCAGAGAAGAAAAAACTCTTAAAGATGGTAATTAATTTTTTTTTTATTTTATTTTTATGAATTAATGGATTTTTATTGTTAAAAAAATTTAATTAAAAAAATTTTCAGGATGCCGCAAGATGTCTGACATCTACAAAAAATTAGACGACCTTCAAATAAGCGACCGATCACTTATCTGGAACTCTGATTTAATTGAGACCTTGGAGCTCCAGAATCTTATGTTGAACGCCATGCAAACTATTTACGCGGCTGAAAACAGAAAGGAAAGTCGCGGAGCTCACGCAAGAGAGGACTACAAGGATAGGATTGATGAGTATGATTACAGCAAGCCTTTGGAAGGCCAACAACCTAAACCAATGGACCAACACTGGAGAAAGCACACGCTGACGAGCATGGATGCCAAATCTGGAAAGGTATTTTTTTTTTTTCTCTAAATAATATATCAACCTAATGGTAATTATTTTTTATTTTTTATTCAGGTATCCATTGACTATCGGCCAGTGATTGACTCTACTTTGAACAGCCAGGAATGTGCAACGGTACCTCCTGCAATTAGATCGTACTAGAATATTTACTAGTAATTCTTAGACCGCACATTTTGATTTAATTTTTAAATAATTTTTCATCAATATACAACTGAAAGGTGAAAGTTTTTTGGTACTAAAAATTCATTAAAAAATTTAATAAAAATATTTACATCACAAAAGATCGCCAAAGTTTAATACTGTAAAGTCTACTCTGAAGTAAAGTCTGCTAATGTTATTAAATAAATATGATGATTTATTTATTTATAATATAATGGTGCTGATTATTGTGTTAATCAAAAACAAAAAAAAAATGGTAGATCTTATAATTTTTGTTCAATTATTAGCACTAAATTTTTTATTATATCACAATGTTGTTTTATACGCGGCGCTTTACTTAAAACAACGACAAGACAACGTAGACATTGATAATTTAAATCAATAACTTTGGGAATGAATTTATTTAAATAAGTATTGATGGTAAAAATCATCAATTACCTTTACTTATATTTAATTAATAGACTATTTTGTTGGTCAGTATTTTTAGTCATTCTGAATAAAAACTCGACATGAAATAGTCGGAAAAAATGTGTCAAGATCTGGTAAGCACTTACGACAATTTATGGAGTAATTTATAATTTCATGGTTGTTATTGATAAATTTTTATATTTAGTTATTGAAAATTAATTGAAATTTTTTATCAAAATATTCTGTTAAATTTATAAATTGTAATATGTCGTACGTTGCATAAGACTGTAAATATTGTAAGCGAATAAAAAACAAATTATTACAGCTCTTATTATAACAATTTAATAATAAATTTATTTAATATTTTCCGAGATAAAATTAGACAGCTTAAGAATTTAATTAAAAAAAAAAAAAATTAATAAAATAAAATTTTTCTAAATTTTTATTTACAAATTTTACAAAAAAAAATTATTAATTCAATTTTAAGGATTTTAATTTCCAAAATTGGTGACATAATTGAGATAAAATAAAACATCATTGAAGTGTTTAGTCAAAATAATAATTGATTTAAAAATTATGAACAATTGAATTCACGCAGCAAAGTCTACAATAATAGCCCAATGCGCTTATAAATTACCAACAAATTTTATTAATTTATTACATGTATTTATCCTCCAAATTTTTAGCATCACCGCGTAACAATTTTTGTTGCTCCAGCAACCGCTCCAGCGGAGAAGGTCCGGGGCCAGACCAGAGGGAACGTTGTTGTTGCTGATTATTATCAACAGAATTGCTATTAGGAAAATTATTATGTCCACTAGATCCCCATGAATTTTCACTAAATAAAGAGTATACGTTTTCTTCATTATTAACCGTTCGTTGCTGAAAAAAAAAAAAAAATAATTGATTTTCTTAGCGGGAAGTTAAGAAAAAGCTCATACCGATGTTACACTCATCAAGACCTTTAATTTAAGTACCCAAATGCATTTTTGATATATTTTTCATATATACATATACATAATATATATAAATATATGAAAAATTGATGTGAGTACTCAAATAAAAGCTCTTGATGAGTATAGCATCGGGATGAGTTTATATTTTTAAAAGCGTCAATAGTTAAGGAAGTAGAGTGCAATTTAACAAAATTCATTATTTAAAGGATAAATTTTTTCTTGAACTAAAAAATACTTACTTGCGTATTAGATGTAGCCGGTAATCCCCCAGGAGAATAAGACCAATTGGCATAAGAGTTAACATTATAATCACAATTCTTAGGAGCTTCGGTGTTCGACCACCATGAGGAGTTAGGCGCAGTGTTCTGAGGGTTCCACATATTAAAACTCGGTTCTTCATTCATCACTCTATAGTCAACATTGGTAGGTTGGTTCATGAACAGCCCAAGACGGTCTTGCTCCAAATTATTGCACTGAATGCTCTTGGCAATTACACTACTCTCAACATCTTCCACCGAGAGCATACGATTCTTCAAGCCCTCGCATGAATTAACATTGACCTGGTGCATTCCTCCGTTTAGCTGAGGCATGACAACGGGGTTCGGTACAAAGAACTGAGGAATATTAACCGGGACATTTATCAGTTCCGTACTTGGAACGCTTGGAACAATCGGAACACTTGGAACGCTTGGAACGGTCTCCGCTAGAGGGTCAGAAATTTTTTGCGCGTGCTCAAGACTAACCTTAGAGTCAGTATTATTATCAGGAGGCTTTTCTAAAACCTGAGGAGTCTCCTGAGGCACCTGGTCCATCTCAGCGCGCTTCATGATCGCCTGAATGGCGATGTTCTGCCTGATTTTCCTAGCCAGCGGTGCTGGATTCCTCTTAACAAAAACATTCTGCTGCGTGTGGTTCCTAGTGTGCTTCACGGTATCTTTCTTCCTATCAGCAGCGTCGTCTGCAATCTCCTGAAGCTCTATCCTGAGTGTAAATTCCTTGAGTTCCTTAAGGAGCTTATTATTAATCGAATTGTTCGTCGTGGAAACAAACTCCCCGGAGTCCAGAGTGATCAAGTTGGATCCACTTACCTGGAACTCTGTCAGCAATTTTCCTAATTCAATAATTCTTACAGCACGCAATTTTTTCAGGTCATCTCCGCCGACAAATTCATCAGTGAATTTAAGCTTCTCAAAGCTCTGTTCCAGCGGCAAAAATCCCTGGAGCTCCCAGTCTTCTGGGAGAGGAATTTTAATAAACTTGTCAGCGTCAAAGTCACCCAGCTCTTTGCTGAGAGCATTCAGCAGCGCGCATAAACTGGGCCAGATTTGGAGCCGGGATGAAAAGGCTGGTTCTTCTAGAAGTGATTTAGCCGAGGGTTGACTCATCAGCCACTCCAGGTAGAGCTTTATCGTTGGAAGCGCGAAGTAGTCCGTGACACTCGTCTTGAGGGTGTAGACTGGCAGCAACAGGGCTGACAGACTTCCTGCAATTAAATCAAGAATAAAACCACGCGCCAATTGCTCATCAGAGCTCAGCTGCTCGGGCTTGAGTAACTCCTGGAAGGACGAGTTTCCGGACACGTGGTGCAGAGCGTATAAATTTATCACCAGCATTTGGACCAGCTTCCAGGAGTTGAAGCCATCGGTCGCGATCAAGCCGGTGAAATTGCTGTCAGTCAGTGAATTTTTGTACTCAGCTGCGCTTTTTTCTGAATTAGCTTCCTTGAGGCGGTTGTGGTGGATCGCGCCGTGGAACTTGAGGAAGAAAGCTGTGTACTCAGTGGCGTTTAATTTAGCAAAGTGGCGATGAGACGGGATGTCCTCGTCCAGAGTCTCGAGAGTCTTAGCCAGGTTGCTGGCGGCCACGTGGAACGGGTGCTTAACAGCAACCGAGCGAGCATAATAATAAACCGTGGCGAGTTTGTCGACTTTTGAGGCCTCCAGAAGCGCCAGCTGGTTGTACGGCTGCCCGCTCCAAGGCGCCAAGGACACAGCGTGTCTGTAGAAAAGCTCCGCTTGCTTGTTCTCGTTCCGGTAACGAGCTATGTCCCCCAGGTGGACCAGGCAGTACTGGCAGACGTAGAAGCACGAGGAGCGGTATCTTGAAGACTGCTTGTTGATTTTCTGGACTCGCTGGAACGCCTCCCAGGGAGTTGACAGTCCGTAGATGTCCCCTTTGCGGCGGAACGCCAGGTCCAGGTTGAACGCCGCGCATATTTCCTGGAGGAGGCTTTGGTAGAAGCCGCTGGCTGCCTCCAGGCACCAGCTCAGCATTGCCTGCGACTCTGCTCGGTGGACATTCTTTCGGTCTTTTACCTGCGCTTGGAGGATTGCTATGTAGTTCTTGAAACCCAGGTTCCACAGCTCTTGCTCCACTTTTTTGTCCAGAGCGTATTCCAGGTCCAAGATTAATACGTGCTGGTAAATTTTTTGGAGCTCTTGCTGGGTTATCCACGCTTCATTGTCGTTTAATAAGTCTTTGGATTGCTGGACTTTGTCTTTGAGGATTTGAGCTTTCCTGAAAATTTATTTTACTTTATATTGTTAATTTTTTAAATATTTATTGTTAAAAAAAATTATTACTGAAAAAATTTCACAAGTAGAAAATTTTAAAAAAATATAGGTGATATTTTTTAAAAATATTTTGGTTAATTTAAATTAATTTAAAAAAATAACAAAAAGATTTTTTTCAATCAGCTGATTTCATGGAAATTGATTGAGATGACATTTCATAATTTGAAGAATTTTTTATATCAAGTAAATTATAGTAAAAAATAATTGGAAAAAAAAAATTGACATGTAGAAAATTGGAAAAATTGAAAATGCAACTTTTCATTAATTATTTTTAGGAACAAATTTATTTGTTGAAAAGTCAATGTCATGAACAATTTTTTAAAATCTCTTTTTTAGTAATTAAAAATTAAAAAAGCCGCATGTCATATTTTTCTAATGAAATTATTTTATTGTTAATTATTATTTGTTTAGAGAAAATAATAAATAAATTACCTGAGAGCTTGAGCAGCAGCATTGATATTCATCGTCAACTAATTACAAACAGTGTCATTTATATTTTAATAATAACTAATATTTTATTCACATATTTACTGTCTTTCCAGGAGATTCCCGACTATTGATCAATCATCTACACCAGACTGGCTCGTTGTGATCACCAGCATGATGAAAACTAAAACTCTGACTCTGATTAATTTTGTTATATTTATTTGTGTGGATTAACCTAGAAATTTTTACACTAAATAATATTTTCCCCAGTCGGTAAGATTGCGCCCTAGTCGCTCTGCACTTTATTGACAAAAATATACGTGTTACAAGTATACATTTGTATTTATTTATTTTCTTACTTGTTCAGTATTAGTTAACTCATAATCCATTGAATAACAATGACTTGGCCCTGAATTATTTATCTAGGTATTTGGTTGTTTACTTTATTAAAACTCCCTGTACTTATTATTTTTTTTTTATACGAATACATGTGATGAGTATTTATGAATTGTTATTTTATTTACATGTTTGGTTTAGTAATTACAATTACTAATTATAATTAGTGATTGCTGAGAAAATATAGAACACCTGTTATTGTCGAAACACTGTATATATTTCTGCTCGGTTTTAAATATAGTCTTCTGAGAAAGTATAAGGTGAGTAATTTCATTTTTATGATTTTGTTCTGACAATAAATTATTTATTTTATTAAAGATTTTTT
>JZSA01006231.1:0-7500 GCA_000956155.1 Cotesia vestalis
GTGTGTGTGTGTGTGTGTGTGTGTGTGTGTGTGTGTGTGTGTGTGTGTGTGTGTGTGTGTGTGTTTTACACCGTTAGATTTCATGTGAGTTTGAATTAATGCGGCTTAGTAGATTTTGAGTAATGAACGAGTAACGAAAGTTATATAACGTCAAAGTATCTAATTAAAATGAAAAGAGTTTATGAAAAGTCAAATACTAATTTACATTTTTTACTTTTCTAGAATGACGATTGATGTCCTTTTTTTTAACAAAGAAGAAAAAAATATTTTTTATAGTTCACAATTAAGAAAAATTAGTACCTGTAAACGGTAATAGTTAATTAATACTATTAATCTAAGTAATTTAATTAAATAAAAATGATTTTTCTGCTCTCTGGCCTTCTGGCCGGAAAGTGGCAACTTTCGGACCGCTACGCTAAACAAAGTTGCCACATTCCGACTACGTCGAGCAGAAAAATAGTATGCACACTTTGGCCAATAAAAAGCAAAGCCTCAGACCACATGTTTGTTGACCTCGGCTTCGCCTCGGCCATGTGATCTGATACTTTTCTTACTTTACTGGCCTAATATTCTAATAATCTTTATTTTCAGATTAACTGTTACTGATATCTTATCACAACCCGATGATGCCTGGCAAGGCCAACGTGGAATAGTTTCAGAAACACTATTAAAAGAATTAATTGGTGATCCTAGAGCACTGAGTTGTATTTTTATATGTGGTCCAATGTTGTTTACGAATGCCGCACACACGTGAGAATCAATCAATTAACTTTAATATTATTTGTATCTTTGACATTTTCGCTTAAGGAGGGTTTACACTTTTTTCTCTCTCACCCTCTATTGGTCAAACGAAAGTATCTCTGTCATACTTGTACAACAAATGGAATCTTAAAAACCATTTTATACATAAATAAATGAAAATTTTCAAAAAAAGCGCTTCGCTTTTCGATAGATAATTTAATTATCTATCGAAGAGCGAAGCGTTTTTTTTTAAATTATATCTTATACATGAACAAAACATGTTTGAAAATTAACTATCAACCGCTCTTAAATAGAACTAACATACGTTTTTTTTTTTTTTTTGTGATAAGAAAAGTTTCTAAACTGAAAAATGAATAGATTATCGTTTTATAAAATAATTTCATGAATCATAATTGATTAATAATCATCAAATATCTTTGTCTCTCTTTTTCCAATATAACCCTACATAGGCAAATCTACTACATGAATCAAGCGACATTTTGTTTTGACATTTGATTCTCGCAGTATCGACAATACTACCTTAAGATGTAATCGGAAACTTTGTTTAAATTGCATAAATCCTCTTAAAATTGATCGTTTTTTTAATATTTTAACACAATATTGTACAGTATTGTATGTTAAAAACACACTAAAACATTATTTAATAATCATAACTCAACAATTGCAATAATTAATAGATATACAAGTAGTATCAAATTTTAAAGAGAAAAAGAATAACCAAGTTATAATTTCATTAAAATTTAAAAAAAAGCTCGAGTCTGCATGTCCACGTGAAAAATTGTCTTATAACGAAAATTCTGAAGAGTTAGTTATATCAACATGAGATTTATGATGAAATATTGTTTTTTTCAGAATCCTGCTGAAACTTGGATGGAAAACGCCTCAAATCTATGAATTCAAAGGATAGCAAATTCAATTATGAAGTTATAAGGAAAAGTTTGTTTTTTAAATTACTACAATGAAAATAGAAGAATACGTCCTAATGAAATATAAATGAAAAACCAAAATGAATCATTTATTTACATCAAAATAATTAATTTTTTGATTTAATATATTGAGAATAATTCTACTAAACATGCACCAATACGTGTATAGAATACGTTCAAAATTTCGTAAACCTATAAAATTTCCTATAGATTCTACACATGTGTTTCTTTGTTATTTACCAAGCTGCTTTACTTCAATTATTCATTTTTTTTTTTTTTTTGTGATAAGAAAAGTTTCTAAACTGAAAAATGAATAGATTATCGTTTTATAAAATAATTTCATGAATCATAATTGATTAATAATCATCAAATATCTTTGTCTCTCTTTTTCCAATATAACCCTACATAGGCAAATCTACTACATGAATCAAGCGACATTTTGTTTTGACATTTGATTCTCGCAGTATCGACAATACTACCTTAAGATGTAATCGGAAACTTTGTTTAAATTGCATAAATCCTCTTAAAATTGATCGTTTTTTTAATATTTTAACACAATATTGTACAGTATTGTATGTTAAAAACACACTAAAACATTATTTAATAATCATAACTCAACAATTGCAATAATTAATAGATATACAAGTAGTATCAAATTTTAAAGAGAAAAAGAATAACCAAGTTATAATTTCATTAAAATTTAAAAAAAAGCTCGAGTCTGCATGTCCACGTGAAAAATTGTCTTATAACGAAAATTCTGAAGAGTTAGTTATATCAACATGAGATTTATGATGAAATATTGTTTTTTTCAGAATCCTGCTGAAACTTGGATGGAAAACGCCTCAAATCTATGAATTCAAAGGATAGCAAATTCAATTATGAAGTTATAAGGAAAAGTTTGTTTTTTAAATTACTACAATGAAAATAGAAGAATACGTCCTAATGAAATATAAATGAAAAACCAAAATGAATCATTTATTTACATCAAAATAATTAATTTTTTGATTTAATATATTGAGAATAATTCTACTAAACATGCACCAATACGTGTATAGAATACGTTCAAAATTTCGTAAACCTATAAAATTTCCTATAGATTCTACACATGTGTTTCTTTGTTATTTACCAAGCTGCTTTACTTCAATTATTCAAAACTTGATAAATTTTGATTTTGTTCTCTTCTTAACTCATCCTCTCTAAAATGAGAAACATGGAGTAGAAATGAATACATTAAAAATGTATACAGTTATAAAAAGATAAAAAAATTTTTAAGCGGCCTTCCCATTCGAATTTAAATGAATATTAGCGATTGAAACCGAACATGAGTGAAAATCTCACAGTGCGGGTACTGAAGGGTTCAACCAAGTTATGAAATAACTAAAACAAATTTTTAAAATTAACAAAATATGATTTTTGACCAGTAGTAACCCAAGCGTCCCATAAAAAACTGTTGACTTGATGGTGAAGCTACCCCGAATGTTTTCGCGAGGATATCCGTTCATTAGAATCGCCTTATATTTAAATTGTAAATATATCATAAATGCTAAATTTGTAATTATTATTTCAATGATTCAGCAAAAAAAAAAAAATTACTCCTTTCACTATCAATGTTAAATAAAAAATATAAGATTATGCATAAAATTAATTTTTATCTAATAGTTAAAATCCTTATTTATCTACTGGTGAATTTTAATTTATTCTTCACCGTGCAAATTTTTGAAAAAAAAATTTTTAAAAATGTTAGTATTTTTTCCGAGTCTTACGTGAAAGTCAGACCTTGACAAATTTCTCGAATAATGGCATTAACTACCGATTAGATGGGGTAAAAAAAAAAACCTAAAATAAGGTTTTCGAAATATTCAGGTTTGATTTTTTGCAATAAAATATATAGGTTGCCGTGGAATTTATGAAGAAATTAAAATTATAAAGTCACAGAAAATTTTCAAGTAACCTCCATTTAAATGGCGTCAGAACATTTAGAAACGTTGCGTAGCGCGCGAACTTCAGACCATTCAAAAAATTCAAACTAAACTTTGACACACTTATGTTTTTCATTCATACTTATTAGTTAATTTATTGTTAACAAATTTTCGTATTTCATAATTGAAAAATCAAACAATAATTAAAAAAATATATCACTCTTGCCATGAGACATCAGAATGTTATGATTTTATAACTAAACATTTTTAATTAATTTATTTATTTATTTGCACTGACTGCAAAAACTTGAGCGTGGTTAAGGTTGTATTGTGCAAATGAAAATGTAAACAACCGAAATATATCGTTGTCAAATCACGGACAGGTTACTAACAGCTGATTTACAAGAGTCAAATTGATTTTTGTATTTAACTATTTTTTTTTTTCAATTTTCAAAATTTCAACGATTAATGCCCCATTTACTACTTATTTTTTAATTTTAGGAATTTTTATGGGCTTTTTATTTTAATTTTTTGAATATTGACTTTTACAGTTGTGACTCAACTGGAGCGAAAGGATTTTCTTAAGAGCCGGTCCTTATGATAGTTTTCCAATTACAGCGCTAAAGCGCACAGTGCGGCATTGTGCGCAGCATCGAGTCAACACAAATTTAAGGGCCAGTTTTTCAATCCAGGATAAAATTTTATCCAATGATAAAATATATCTATATATTTAATATACATAGATATACTGGCAATGATAATAAAACTTTTATCCTGGATTGAAAAACTGGCCCTTAAATTTGTGTTGACTCGATGCTGCGCACAATGCCGCACTGTGCGCTTTAGCGCTGTAATTGGAAAACTATCATAAGGACCGGCTCTTAAGAAAATCCTTTCGCTCCAGTTGAGTCACAACTGTAAAAGTCAATATTCAAAAAATTAAAATAAAAAGCCCATAAAAATTCCTAAAATTAAAAAATAAGTAGTAAATGGGGCATTAATCGTTGAAATTTTGAAAATTGAAAAAAAAAAATAGTTAAATACAAAAATCAATTTGACTCTTGTAAATCAGCTGTTAGTAACCTGTCCGTGATTTGACAACGATATATTTCTCCAAATTGTGGGTAAATTTACTCCAATATTGTAGTTAAGCGTCAACTGTAGTAAAAAGTAAGATATGCTGCAGCATGCGGTATTTGTAACTCCAATTGTAGTTCAATTTACTCAATATGCGGTTAACCAATTGCGTAAAAATAAACGGTATATAACCTAAAATTTTTATAGTTTATAATAAAAAATTACTTACTAAATTATTTATAATAAATAAAGTTATATATAATAAATATGATAATTATTTACAAGTGGGGTCCACCCATGCAGGGCCATGTTAATTTTTGAGTTTTTGATCAAATTGATCATTTTTTTTAAATTGTCTGTTTTTTTTTGTATTAATAAATATATATATTTATATATATTGTATTTTTAAAAAAAATATATGTATATATATATAAGGGGAAGGGTGGATCCCACTTGTAAATAATTACCCTATATTTATTTGGATTTTAAAAAAGTATAAATTTACAATAAATGTCTGTATTTTTTTTTTAATTGTTTATTTTTAACAGATATTTAAAATCAATTATTTAATTTTCAATAAATTGTCAGATGATTTTTTAATGATAATGAAGTTAGCCGACATTTCAAAATTTTTAGAAATTTTTTATTGAAAAAATTTCAATTAAAAAATTAAAAAAAAATTAGGAAAACGGTTGACCCTACAGGCCATCCCTTCAACTTCCCGCTGATGGTTCCATACTTAAGCGCTCAAAATTGCACTTATTACGTTTTTGAGCTCTTCGAGCTCAAAAATATAATTTCCGTGTTATTTTGAGCTCTCCGAGCTCCAAGAGATAGCTTTTCTAGGCTTTTGAGCTCAAAAGTCTGCTAGAGATTTAATAAAACACTATTTTTGAATTTTCAAATCGCAATAACTTTTGACTGAATGCACCGATTCCCACGTTCTTGGCGGCGATCGACGCGGTTTTTAAGGCCCCATGAAGAACTTTTAAGTTCGAATTGATCGATCTAGGAATTTCGAAGTAATTCCGAAAAAACACTTTTTTTGGTTTTCTTTCGACAACGATAACTCACGCACGAATCAACCGATTTTGATTTTCAAAACGGCATTCGATGTGGTTTTTCAAGGTTAAGAGCTGATTAGATTTTGGAATCGATCGGTAGAGCCGTTTGAAAGTTATTCCAAAAAAACACTTTTTTTGAATTTTTTTCGACAACGATAACTCACGAACGAATCAACCGATTTTGACCGGACCGGTAGCGGTCGACGTGGTTTTTCAAGGTTAAGAGCTGATTAGATTTTTGAATTAATCGGTAGAGCCGTTAAAAAGTTATCTCAAAAAAACCACATCTAAAAAATTATTTTTTCTTATTTTTTCATGATTTTTTTAAGATTCCTTGAAATCTAATGGTTCGAATCGGCTGAAATTTTCAGGAAATCTAAGTTTGATGAAACTCTTTGGAACCCCGTTCAGTTCATTCGAATCGGTCAAGCCGTTCAAAAGTTATAAAAGGTTTACATACTTACACACACACATACATGCAGACACAGTGACACCCTCTCAGGAATAGTCAGGGAAGCTTCCTAGGACCTCAAAACGTCGCGATCTGATGAAAACTCGATTTTTTCAAAACGGGGTAAAACCAATAACTTCCCGATTTTTTGAAAATCATTGATTTTCTTAGCGGGAAGTTAAAAAATCATTAAATCAACACAAACTTAATTGTTTTAAAATAAATAAGGTTTGTATGGAACTCCCAAACGAAGAGAATAAAATTTTAAAATTCACAAAGTTTCAGTACAAAGATACTGTACCGTTTGTCGTGTATGCAGATTTAGAATGCATGCTTGTACCCCAAGGAGATGATGAAAATAACACTCAGAAACATGTTCCACAAAAAAACATTTTTTTTTAATTTTTCGTTTTCGATATCTCACGTACAAATCAACCGATTTTGATTGGTCCAACGGTGATCGACGGGGTTTTTCAAGGTTAAGAGCTGAATAGTTTTTGGAAGTGATTGGTGAAGCCATTTAAGAGATTTTTTGAAAAATTATTTTTTTTGAAATTTTTCTTTTCCGATATCTCACGAACGAATCAACCGATTTTGATCGGTCCAACGGCGATCGACGTGGTTTTTTAAGGTTGAGAGCTGATTAGTTTTTGGAATCAATCGGTAAAGCCGTTTAAAAGTTATTCCAAAAAAACGATTTTTTGAAAATTTTGTTTTTGAGATTTCTAAAAATCTAGCGAACCGAATCGATTCAAATTTTCACGAAATTTAATGGCTATGATACTCTTTGGATCGCCACCGATTTCGATCCGATCGGCAAAGCCGTTCAAAAGTTATAAGAGGTTTACATACATACATACATACATACATACATACATACATACATACATACATACATACATACATACATACATACATACATACATACATACATACATACATACATACATACATACATACATACATACATACATACATACATACATACATACATACATACATACATACATACATACATACATACATACATACATACATACATACATACATACATACATAAAGACATACATAAATACATACATACATACATACATAAAGACATACATAAATACATACATACATACATACATAAAGACATACATAAATACATACATACATACATACATAAAGACATACATAAATACATACATACATACATACATAAAGACATACATAAATACATACATACATACATACATAAAGACATACATAAATACATACATACATACATACATAAAGACATACATGCATACATACATACA
>JZSA01006234.1:0-42206 GCA_000956155.1 Cotesia vestalis
ACCCAAAGGTCTATTTCCAAAAAAGTTATGGTTATTTGAAAATGAATAAGCCATTTTTTTGAAAAATTCATAACTTTTTTTGGGTTCGATAAAATAATTTGAAAAAATTCTCAAAAATGTTTTTCAAAAGGTAGAAAAGAATAGAAAAGTTTCAGCTAAATCTAAAGGGGTCGGGTTCAAGAGTGGTCGATTTGGCATGGAATACCCCATATATATATATGTATTTAACAAGAACAGTTTCTATTAGAAAATGTAAAAAAAATTTCGATGTAATGATCATGTTATAAAGTTCATCACTCTCTTTATTAGCTTCTCATGAATATAATGAAATCATTTTTATTAAAAGTTAATTGATTTTTAACATCCCGGGTAAAAAACTTAATATATAACTATATATAATGACTGTCGGGGTTTCGTATAATTATATATAATGACTTTTATGATTTCGTAGAGTTATATATAATTTTGGAAAGTTTTATTTTACATAATTTTACATAAAAATGTACAGCAATTTTATTTTAAATTAAAATAATTACATAATTACCAAACTCTGTGTGATTTATCTGGCCTTTTACATATATAGTCTCCCGGGTAAAAAAAATTATATATAATTCTATAGAACCATATATAATCTATATATGACTTCATATAATTTATATATAACTATATGTCATTACACAGAAAAAAAAATGTTCTTGAATCAAGTATATATTTTTGAAGAGCTCAATATTCTTGATTTGAGTAGAAAAATTCTTGATTTAAGAAAATTTTTCTTGATTTGAGGAAATTTTACTTAATTCAAGAATTTTTCGTCTTGATTCAAGACAATTACCCTCTTCAAAATTATATTCTTGGTTCAAGAATTTTTCTCTTGAATCAAGTTAATTTTTTTTTCTGTGTACATACAATCGTGGATCTCGACGTTTTGGTCCATAAATTCACTATTTTTAACTTCCTGCTAAGAAAATTGAAAATTTTCAAAAGTTGAAAAGTTATAGGTTTTATCCTGTTTTTCGAAAATCGAGTTTTCAATGGATGTTGACGTTTTGAGGTCCTAAGAAGCTTTTTTTCGAGGAGCTCAAAATGACACGAAAATGAGCTCTTCGAGCTCAAAAACGTAATAAGTGCAATTTTGAGCGCTTAAGTATGGAATTAGCAGGAAGTTGCAGGGATGGCCTTTCGGGTCAACCGTTTTTCTAATTTTTTTTTTTTAATTGATTATGTCGCGTTACAAATGCCATAAGGGCGTATCAGCCTATTATACGCCCTTATGGCACCCGGGTGCCATAAGGGCGTACCAAAAAATTTTTTTTTCGGGAAACAACGTATTTTCACTTGAAACGCGTAGAAATGACGAAAAAAAATTTTTTTCAAATTTGAAATTTTTTTTATACGCCCTTATGGCACCCGGGGTACCTACCGGGAGCCATAAGGGCGTACCAAAATTTTTTTTTGCACTTCTGCCCGTTTCAGGCATAACTATATCGATTCCCGGAAAAAAAATTTTTATACGCCCTTATGGCTTTTCAAGGTCATTTTTTTCGCGATACGCCCTTATGGCATCAGTAACGCGATGTAATCTATTACGGCTGCCGGATGGCCTTTTTGTTAATATTATAATTGATTAACTATTGGACAAACATGACGGATTTTATAGATAAATCTTTTTATTCTTCCTTAGAACTAGAAGCTTTTAGTAAAAAGTATGCGTGTATAGAACCGGAAACTTTTGTAACAAAAAGATCAGCTATTATTAGAATTATTGATTTACAGAGTTTAGATATTTGTATTGAAAAGAAGCAAAAGCTGATAACTCAAATAAAATATTTAAATGTCCATTATAAGTGAATCGTTTATTTGAGAGACCCCATAAGTCAATCAACTTTTAATCATTATTATTAATTGTACTAATATTAATAATAAAATTTTTTCATGCTTGAATCTTTTTTGGGGATGCTAACATTATTATTATTATTATTATTATTATTTATCATTGGATCATGAATTTTGATTAGTTTCTCCTATTTTACATTTAAGCATTTGTACACCTTGAATAATTTTTAAGTTATTAACTTCAAGACTTTCATGTATATTAATTTAGAGGATTTATTAAAATTTAACCAATTAAATAATTGTCTTCGAATAAATTAATTTATTAATAGTCAATGAATCTTTCTATCAGTGTATATTGATAATTAATAATTTAAAAACAAAATAAAAAATTTTGTTTATTACCCATCGATCATGCATACGATTTGCATTACTTGTAGTTGTTAAAAACCCTGTTATTCAAGTAAGTCTCATAGGTAAACGGGTAAAGTAATAGTCTCTCAAGCGTCAGGTCCCAGGTTCGGTTCCCGCGCGTGACGGTTTTTTTTTTCTATGGAAATAATTCTATATAATTATATATACACGGCAAAAAATTTCCAATGAATTTTACTATGTGCGCATAGTAACATCGGACTGTAAGAAAACTGATACAAAATTTACAAGTTCCCATAGTAAACGGTATGCGTAGACGACACGATTGAGTAATCTGCGCATACGTTTACTATGGGAACTTGTAAATTTTATATCAGTTTTCTTATAGTCCAGTGTTACTATGCACACATAGTAAAATTCATTGGAAATTTCTTGCATTGTAGTTATATATAATTATATAGGGCCATTTTTCATATATAATTATATATGGTATTATATATAATTATGTCTAATTATATATAACTTTTTTTACCCAGAATTTTAATATGCAAATCAATTATTCAAATTTTTGTTTCTACTTTTTTTCAAAAAATTCGATTTGAACGGGGACTTGTGTAGATTTCGAGAAAATAAAACGAAAAGTAAGAATTAAATTTTTCAATGTTCCGCTTAGTTTTCGAGATATTGACACTCAAAAATTAAAAAATGCGCGAGGATGGTATGAGTGCTCATACCGACAATAGTGTGATGAAAATAGTTAATAAATGAAAATTAAATTAGTCTACCATCATTCGGATCGGGAAAGTTGGCTTACAGTAATAAATGCTCTTTAGTAAATAATGATAATAATAAACAGTTTATTGAGAATACATCAATAATATACTTTATTTATCCAGTGATGATCGAAATTTTTTACAGTAGCACATAGCATTCAGAATTGTTTTCAATACATCATATTGTTATAACTGTTACATATTTCAGATCACTTAAAACAAAATCTTGAAAATTATGTTAGTACTTTACCTGTTCATACGTACGTTTTACGTACAGGAAAACGTTCTGGATTAATTAGAGCCAGATTACTAGGGGCTAAGCATGTAAAAGGACAAGTAATAACTTTTCTTGATGCTCATTGTGAATGTACTGAAGGTTGGCTTGAACCTTTGTTAGCAAGAATTGTAGAGAATCGATCAACTGTAGTTTGCCCAATAATAGATGTTATAAGTGATGATACATTTGAATATATCACCGCAAGTGACATGACATGGGGAGGTTTTAATTGGAAACTCAATTTTAGATGGTAACTACTTTTTTTTTCTTTATATAAGAGAAATTTTTGGATTATCAATTTTTTATTTTCGCAAGGATTTTTCTATCGACTTTAATCATTGTCAATAACTGTTTATTTTCATCCAATCAGGTACCGTGTAGCACAAAGAGAAATGGATAGACGTAATGGAGATCGAACTGCACCGTTACGAACCCCTACTATGGCAGGTGGTTTATTTTCCATTGATAAAGACTACTTCTACGAAATAGGAGCATACGATGAAGGAATGGATATTTGGGGTGGTGAAAATCTCGAAATGAGTTTCAGAGTAAGTTATAAGTTTTATCAAAGTTTCTATTATTATTGTAAATAGTTAAATATAATAATTATTATTATTATTATAAGTGTTAATTATTATCATTTATTTCAAGTGGTACCGATACTTGTAAACTTGCTTTGACGAAAAATTAATTATGAAAGATTTTTTATTTGCAGCATCTAGAATTATATTTAATGAAACTTGGATATTGTACTTTAGTTTTTTTCCAAGATTTTTTGCAAAATTTTCAGTTGATTTTAGGTATGGCAATGTGGTGGTACTTTAGAAATCAGCCCATGTTCACACGTAGGTCATGTTTTCCGTGACAAGAGTCCATATTCATTCCCAGGTGGCCTTCGCAAGATCATACTTCGCAATACTGGTAGGGTAGCTGAGGTCTGGTTGGATGAGTGGAAAGAATTTTACTATTTGATGAACCCAGGTTAGCTTATCATGATCGAACAATAGGAGTAATAAAAATTATAATTATAATATTAACATTATTGAAATTTTAATAATTGTCTAAATACTAAAAAGTAATTTTAATTATGTTGCTTCTAACAGACAAATTATGCATAAGTTGCATGAATTTCATAATAAGTGAAATGATGATTACTACTTATTTAGAGATAGTCGCTCAAGCAATCATAATCATTAGACGGGTATCTGAAATTTAAAACCTATTTAAGTATAATTTGAGCGAGTATTTCTTACATGAGTAAAGAATACTAAACAGGATGTATAACATAAAACATATTTTTTAATTTTTCAGGAAACAAACGCTTTTTCCATTTCTTATATGCTTTCTTTTTTCAATACAGTGTATTACATAAATTTAAAAGTCAGGCTTGCAATTAATTAACTTGCTATTTTTTTGACATCGTCTTAACCACTCATCCATCCAACCGACTAACACCTATATGTGGCCTAAATAACAAATTTATTCATTAAAAATTAGTATTAATTTAGGTATAACAATGCGAATCCGGAAGATGCTAGTTACCTAGCTACCAAATTGTCATCTGTATCATATCTTTATAATTATTATTTTAAGAAATTTCTTTATTGTGTAAACTTTAAGTGCCTAACACACTAACTAAATTGAGTTGGTTAGATATGGATGTGTGGGGGGACATTGGAAATCGCAACATGTTCGCATGTTGGACACGTGTTCCGTAAGTCAACGCCATATACATTCCCTGGTGGTACAAGCAAAATAGTGAACCACAACAATGCGCGGCTTGCTGAGGTCTGGTTGGACCAATGGAAATACTTCTATTACAACATTAATCCAGGTAGACTTTAGTTGCAAAACAGCCTGACAAGGATTTTCAAAAGAAATTATTAATTCACTATTCTCAAATACCACAACTATCTTCTTAACACATCTATATAGCATGTGCCTCATTTCAAGTAGTTTGCATCCTCTTTAATTAATTTTATAACTTGGCAGTACGTATATTTTGAGCTTAAGTATGGTTTATCAGATACCCGTTCAATTTATTAACGAAATTTTTTTTTTTAAATATGTATTAAATAGAAAATTTAAAATAATAACATTCAATAGCTATAATTGATATAGATTTAAAAGTAAAAATTCTGACAGACTAGAAGGGACGTAAAACCTGTCAGAATCATTACCTTTGAACTTAAAATATTGAACAATAATTTTTTAATATTATCAGCTAAAGTTGAATTGGTAGAAACAGAGTATTGAAATTTTCTATTATAAGTCTGTTAAATTAATAAAGCAAGATTATTATCGCTAACATGATCAAAAAGATAAGATCACTAATACTTTGATTAGTAATTTAGTACCAAAAAATAAAATTTTACGCTTCAAAATATGAGCCAAGTATTAGCCAAAATAAGAGTGATTCTACTTATTTGGTCAGACTAATCTAACAAGCCTTTTATTATCAACAATTTAACCCTTAGATAGCACCTAAGGATCACTAATGTTTCGGCACTTTTGTAAAAAAAAATGAGGAAAACGGTAAACCCTGAAGGCCATCCCTGCAACTTCTCGCTAAATCCATACCTAGGCGCTTAAAATTGCACTGATGATGTTTTTGAGCTCTTTAAGCTCAAAAATACAATTTATGTGTTATTTTGAGCTCTCCGAGCTTAAGGAGATAGCTTTTCTATGCTTTTGAGCTCTTCGAACTCAAAAGTCTGATAGAAGTTTCATAGAACACTATTTTTTGAATTTTCAAACCGCAATAACTTTTGAATGAATTAACCGATTTTCACGCGGTTGGCGGTATTCGAGGCAGTTTTTTCAGTCTCATAACAAATCTTTGAGTTAGAATTGATCAAACTAAGAATTTCAGAGTAACTCCGAAAAAATAATTTTTTCGGTTTTCTGTTGTTGACGATATATCTCTCGTACGAATCGACCGATTTTGACCGGCTTGGCGGCGATCGACGTGGTATTTTTATGTAAAAAGCTGATTAGTTTTTGGAATTGATCGGTATAGCCGTTTAAAAGTTATTTCAAAAAATTTCGGAGTTATATTAAAAAAACACTTGTTCCCAAATATTTCGTCGACGAAATCTCTCGAACCAATCAACCGATTTTCACGTTCTTGGCGGCGATCGTCGTGGTTTTTTAAACTCTAATGATTATTCCATTTCATCAATAACGATCCGGAAAGAAATGTTGAAGTTATGTAAGAATAACACTTTTTTTGGTTTTCTTTCGTTCACGATATCTCCCGAACGAATCAATCGATTTTGACCGGATTAGTGGCGATCGACTTG
This sequence comes from Cotesia vestalis, assembly GCA_000956155.1. Taxonomy (NCBI): domain Eukaryota; kingdom Metazoa; phylum Arthropoda; class Insecta; order Hymenoptera; family Braconidae; genus Cotesia; species Cotesia vestalis. The sequence continues at coordinate 6,555 of JZSA01006234.1, forward strand.
GTTTTTCAAGCTTAAAGACGGACTAGAAATTTGAATAGCGCGCTACGCGCGCGCCTAAATTTTAACCAATAATGAATCGTGGCCCGATTTTGTGAGTTTCGACCTTTGACTAACTTCAAGACTTTCATCTATTTTAATTTAGAGGATTAGTTTTTTAAGTTGATCGATAAAGCTGTTTAAAAGTTATTTATTTTTTTGAGATTTTTCAAAATCTATCAATATTTTCCGATCGGTTTAGTCGTTCAAAAGTTATAAGTGAATATATATATCCTAGCGGGAAGTTAAAAAAGTCAATTTCTCACTTCACTTGTAGTCTTTTAATTTTTCATCTACTTTAAACATTAAAATAATTATTTGCTACTTGTTTTATCGTATAAAAGACACCGAAGAATGATAAAACTAAATTTTTAAATAAAACATTTAGTCGTTTTGTTGTAATAAATAATTTTGACTTAGAATTACAGTAACTCCAAGGTGCCAACAATGTTACACCAACTAAGGGTTGACAGTATAAAAATAAACACACATAATTAACACATAATAAGAGATATGTAACAATCATATATAGAACAATAACAGTTCAATATTCAAAAGCTCTTCTCAACGTTTATGGACAAATATCAATTCGCAAGTTGATTTTTTTTGAAATTTTTACTTCATCTAGAAAGCAATTAAATTCAAGTAATAGAAATTCTGACGCTCTATAGTATTTTTAATTAAATACACATGTGAAAACGAATTCATAGATATAGACAAAGTAATCACTTCAAATTTTGTGAAAAACATTGAGTCAAGAATTATATACTTTATGCATGACCCGAATTAAATATTGCTCAAAAATCCATCTCACGTGGCTGATATAAAAAAAAAATATTTTTTCTTAGTTACTGTACTGCTAGTTTATGTTAATTTGAAGTACATGTTTTTTTTTAATAAGCACATATATAAACATGCATATATCATTTGTATTCTATTAGCGTTTGTATGATTATCACATCAATGTATTTTCATTGAGTGTTTTATTTAGGATATAATTATATTCATATGGCTTTTTGCATTATGAGTTCGTAAAAATCAACTTTGCCATCACTATTTATAAAATTTTCTACCTCGGAAAAAAGTAATTTCTCAAAATAATTAATAAACCTTCACTTTGTATCAAAACATTGACAAAATCATGATCTGAGGTTGTCTATCCGAAAATTTTTTAATATCCTTGAAATTTTAAATCATGAATATTTCTACAAGAATTAACCAATTATGATCATTTTTGAATACATCCAAGATAATCTAACAATTGGTCCGATAATATGATGACTATACCCAATGGAAAATTTTTCAGTAGAAAAAATGGTCCCTTAGTTAAATTTTCTATAAAAATGTCCAATGAAATAATGTTAAACGATCAGAAAATTTTTCTTTTCAACTTTAATTTTTTAGTCTCTTAACTTTTTCCATTTTCGGTCCACTTCGTTCATGAGCCTTTCGTTGTTTGGATTCCTTTTTCTTTAAAGTCTTTACCTCAGTTTTAATATTTCTATACCCCCACAAATTATCTGGATTCCTTTCGTTTTTTTTTGTTGGTTAATTCGGATTTTTAAAATGATTCGACTTTAACAAAAAAAAAAAAAATTTCCTGATCTCAAAAAAATAATTATGGCAAACTTAATTCTTTCGATCTCGAAAGTCTATAACGTATTGCTAAAGGCTATTTTGCATTTAGCGCGTTTACAATTTCAACCGATTGGCATCAAAGATTTACAATAGAAAAAATGTTAATAGAAAAATCTATAAGATAATCTAACGATTACATTATTTTTACTTTTTTTTTACAATTACAGTTGAGGCGTTATTGAAAAATATTGTCCAGTCCAAATGTACTCGTTGATTTTTACTTGATTGCATGGAGCAAATTGTATTACATTTATATTTGTTTTTTATTACAATGACTAAAAGTTTGATATTTTAGGTGCAACGAGTGTCCCGGTTGGTGATGTATCTGAACGTGTACAATTACGTGAAAAACTAAAGTGTAAAAGCTTCAGATGGTACTTGGAGAATGTTTATCCCGAGTCTCCTATGCCTTTGGATTATCATTATTTAGGTGACATAACGAATCAAGAAATGCGCAACTGTTTAGATACTATGGACAGAAAAACCGGGGAGAATGTTGGTTTAAGTTATTGTCATGGTCTTGGTGGTAATCAGGTTAGTATTCAAAACTTATGACTTATAACAAATTTATCATGGATTGATTACTTTTTAAAGATTTATCTTCTATTTATAAGCCATTCTGCGCAAAATCAGCCAATAATTGAAGTAACATCTTTTAATTTTTTCAAAATTTCATGTTTTTGTGATTGATAAATAACATATTCTTAAAATTGTGTGAGTCCAAAAAATGCATCAATCTTTAGTATTCGTAATAATTTTTGTTTGATATACTATTCTACTTTAACTATTTCATTGATCATGTTAAAAAATAACAAAATCCTCAAGTTTTTTCTATATTTTTTACAGAAAGTATAGACATTGAACTTATGCTTTTAGATATTTTTGCACGATTCATGATGCAAGGCATCAGAGAGTGCTTTACTATAGAACAATTTTTTTCGCCTCATTTCGGCAATTATTGTTATTATTATAGCCTTGTTAGTTCATGGAATCAAAATATTTTGCATACTATTGTCAAGATTATCTAAGCGAGATTAATTCCATACTTTTTAAAAATTGATTTAGTGCTATAGAAACGGAAAAAAACATAAAAGTAGGTGAAAAAATTTTCCTGTCCGTCATGTATGAAACTCCGAAAACACTGTGACTTGCGAAAAAATGCATTAATTTAGTTAAATTTTTTTTTTTTTTTAATTCTTTGAAAGTATTGCAGGTCACCGAAAGCGAATGGCTAGATAATTCAGTGTCGTTTATTTACAATTAATAAAATAAAACAAATACCAGAAGGCTGTGTATCTATATATATCGTGCTATTTTAGCTGTTTTATATATATATTTTTTTTTCACATTCTTCATTTTATTAATAATTTATAATTAAATGAGCATTATGAGTCGTGCACTTTTAAATTTTTCAAACTTTTTTTTTTCAACTCATTATAAGCGAAAAGGGAACTAAATTTTTAAAAAATTGAAGGAATCGATGATATTTAAATAAATGACATTATTTTTTAGGTATTTGCCTACACCAAGCGACAACAAATAATGTCAGATGATATGTGCCTCGATGCAGCAAGCCCTCAAGGCCCTGTTAAAATAGTTCGTTGTCACGGGATGGGAGGAAATCAAGCGTGGTCTTACAATGAAGAGGTAACCTGACGGACTTAAACTTATTGAACCTATGTATCATAATATCTAAAAATTTTAATTTTATTTTAGGATAAAATGATTAGACACACTAATACAAGACATTGTTTATCCGCGCCTCAAAGTGGAGATCTAACAACACCAATTTTAATTCCATGTGACCCTCACAACCTCAGTCAAAAGTGGATAATGGCTAGTAAATTTAAATGGCAAGCTAGCTAATATCAGGTAGCTTACATAAGCAAAAGTTTTGCACAACGCTTGTTAATGTATTTATTAAATTCTAATCTGACGATTGACTCAAAAAAAGCTTTTAAAACCAGAACGAAAAATCTAAAATGATTTAAGATATTTCTTAAATAACTCGAATTTTTTAAATATTGTTAAAATTTTATTAAGTTGATAAGCTTTATCAGAATATAAATACAGAAAATTATGAAATAAAAAAAAAAAAAATACTACAGAATGAAACAATTACTGCCATTTTATGGTGAACAAATATCAAATCTATAGTAATTATAACTGTAGGGATCGTTAATAAAAATTCTAATATGTTGGCATTTAAGCTAAAGTTATCAAACCATAACGATGAAGCATATCAAACATCTGTTGAAAACAAATATTTGCTGCTGCACAGAAAATAAATTAAGAAAAAAAAGGTTTCATTATCGATGGATCACAGGGAATGAGTGCAATTTTTAATCATAAACATTTATTTAATACATGAAATATGAAAATGTAATAGAGCCGAAAACGTATCAATTATAATCGATTGAATGTTTTTAAATGCAATGAAAAGTTAATTAATTTTATTTATTAGATTATACCAATTAATCTATTAGAATATAAGAAAACGGATCAAAGTATTTTATACTATTAAATAGATTCGCACTTGAGAGAAAAATTAGTAAATGGTAATAAGGTTGTATTGCGGCAATTTTGACTAAAAAAAAAAAAAAAAAAAAAAAAAAAAAAAAAAAAAAAAAAAAAAAAAAGACTGTATCTATACTCTAAATCCGTTTTATGCTACTATTTATTACTTGAAACTAAAATATTCAATGTGAAAAGTTAACGTGTCAAACTAATCACGCGATTAAAGACTATGATCACATCATTTTAAAATATATAACTATAATTTTAAGTATTTTTCGTTTTTTTGATCCTATCAATCCTAAAAGTATTGGGACAAGTAATACATACAGGGTTTAATACTTTTGAAAGTTAAGGAATCGAGAAATACCTAAAAATATTAAACGTTTTGAAGTAGCGAATTTACCATCATTCAGTCATAGCCGTTAATCGCATGATGGGTACAGAATTCATAAGAAATGACTTTATTTTTCTAAATTTTCGTTTTCAGCACTTTCATTAAATAAAAATTTATATTCATCGTAACAAACTTTCTTATCATTTTTCTTTGTAAAAATTACATATTGTATGCAATTATATTATTTTTTACCATTTTGATATTCACAAAGTTTTTTTTTGCTGTGTTAATCTAAATACTTTTGACAACTCCCGTTGATTGTTATAATTATAATTATCATATATTGTATTTATTCATAATTTTTTACATTTCTAAGAATATATTGATTTTTAATTACTGTTGCTATACCTCATGGTTATGATCTAATTATTTAAATTTGATTTATTTGTCTTATAATACTTTTATTTATAATTAATGTATGAAAATGAATTGATGCTCGTTGAAAAAATTATATATTCGAATATAATAGTTATATTAATGGTCATACCGTAGTAAATAGAAATGTAGCCTCTTCTGATGTATTATTAAAAATACAAAAAATTTGGGTCCATAAAGTTACGAACATACTCCGACAACAGTAATTAAACATCATAAAAATGCTCACGTATTCAAGAACATATAAAAATCTATGAATCTTAAAACGATAAACTGTCTCATTAACCATAATTTCAATTTAATCAATGGTTTATTTCAATAATACAATATTTATTTTTTTTATTAAGATCAATAATAAAATCGAATGCTCATAATGTCAAAATTGTCGTTTAACACACACTTACAAGTGTTGATTCTAATTATATATATTTTCGCTAATTTTATTCTACTTATCAATAACGCGAATATGTTATTTAAAGAAAGGTATATTATTATATATTGTTAATGAGATCTTTTTCATTTCATTATAATTATACACGAATTATTATTAATCAGTTCTTCCAGTATTTTTAGATATTATACATTATTAAAAATTACTGATTCAGATTTATGAATATTTGCTGATTTCGTTTAGGTATAATTTTTCATTTAACAGAATAAAACTTTTTAATACTATAATTTTAATTTAATTTAAAACAACTATAAATTTTGTTATTTTAAGAAAATAAAACATTCTTCCCTTATTCTATTATATGTATAAAATATCAAATATTCCTATAGCTTGTAGAAGAAATTTTATAGAGAAAAAATAAATTGATGTTTGTTACAATCCAAAGAGTTTATTTTCTTCATATCAGATCTTTATAAATTTTTTTAGCGTTAAATTATATTAACATGTTGCATATAATATCGATATAATTGTGATTTGCTACTCGCTTGTAATTTGTTGTAATTTATCACAAATTTGAGATCAAATACATTAGAAATATACTTTTTTGTGCCCATTTTATATTTATATATATATATATATATATATATATATATATATATATATTATTTTTATTATTATTATTATTGTTATTATTATCATTACAATTATTATAATATTATATTATATATTTAGTTTACAAATACAATAAGAGACAATAATTTATGCCTGCTCGTGTTGCTTTGGTATCGATGAAAGTTTGGATTTATGAAAATTTGTCCAAATAAATATGAAAGTTTGTAAAATTGCTGATGAATATATTCGACGCACTTTTTAAAGCTTTTCCAAAGAATCTTCAAGTCTAAATCGATCGAGCCAAAAAAAAAGCTTTAAAAAGTGCGTCGAATATATTCATCAGCAATTTTACAAACTTTCATATTTATTTGGACAAATTTTCATAAATCCAAACTTTCATCGATACCAAAGCAACACGAGCAGGCATAAATTATTGTCTCTTATTGTATTTGTAAACTAAATATATAATATAATATTATAATAATTGTAATGATAATAATAACAATAATAATAATAATAAAAATAATATATATATATATATATATATATATATATATATATATATATATATAAAATGGGCACAAAAAAGTATATTTCTAATGTATTTGATCTCAAATTTGTGATAAATTACAACAAATTACAAGCGAGTAGCAAATCACAATTATATCGATATTATATGCAACATGTTAATATAATTTAACGCTAAAAAAATTTATAAAGATCTGATATGAAGAAAATAAACTCTTTGGATTGTAACAAACATCAATTTATTTTTTCTCTATAAAATTTCTTCTACAAGCTATAGGAATATTTGATATTTTATACATATAATAGAATAAGGGAAGAATGTTTTATTTTCTTAAAATAACAAAATTTATAGTTGTTTTAAATTAAATTAAAATTATAGTATTAAAAAGTTTTATTCTGTTAAATGAAAAATTATACCTAAACGAAATCAGCAAATATTCATAAATCTGAATCAGTAATTTTTAATAATGTATAATATCTAAAAATACTGGAAGAACTGATTAATAATAATTCGTGTATAATTATAATGAAATGAAAAAGATCTCATTAACAATATATAATAATATACCTTTCTTTAAATAACATATTCGCGTTATTGATAAGTAGAATAAAATTAGCGAAAATATATATAATTAGAATCAACACTTGTAAGTGTGTGTTAAACGACAATTTTGACATTATGAGCATTCGATTTTATTATTGATCTTAATAAAAAAAATAAATATTGTATTATTGAAATAAACCATTGATTAAATTGAAATTATGGTTAATGAGATTTTTCTGTGCTTTTATTCATTTATATTCATCAGCAATTTTACAAACTTTCATATTTATTTGGACAAATTTTCATAAATCCAAACTTTCATCGATACCAAAGCAACACGAGCAGGCATAAATTATTGTCTCTTATTGTATCTTAAGTAGGTTTCGTTTTTCTATTTTCATTTTTAGCGCTATTTTTCAAATTTTAATAAAAACCTAAAAAAATTAAGCATTTTATTTATGATCACAAGTTCCATGCGTGTGCGCTGTGTTCATTCTATCACACTTGCGTTTCTCTAAATGTCAGTTTTTATGTTCTACCTGTTTATACACATGTATAAGTGTTCACTAAATTATATAACAACTGTCTTAACCTAGAATTTCTTGTAACGCGTCCTGTTGTGCTCAGAGCGAATAAGCTATATGTTTTATGTTTTTGTTTCTTTACGCCATAAAAATAATACTAGAATGAGATAAAACACGTGTTAAAAAAAATAGTAAAGAAATTTATTAAACTTGCGTATCATATGTTCTAATATGATACTAAAATTGACATGCACTTGATAACCTTTTGGATTTTTAAACAATTAAATTATGATAAAACAAAATTAGATAAAAAATTTAGCATGCAAACATTGTAAATAGTTATGAATTCAAAGTTTTCAAAATTATTTTATAATTCTAATTCATTTATTAAATAAAAGTTAAAGATTGTCGAATATCTGCTGATTTCATTATGATGTTTTTATTTGCTTCAAAATTTAATCATCGATAATTTATTAAATTAAAAATCTTTATTGAATATATGTCTAAAATACATGCGACAAATTATTAATTAATAATATGTATATTTAATTATAGAAATGTCAAAATACAAACGCAGAGAATATTCAACAGAGAATCATCAATCAGGTACAATTAAAATCATCTTTTTACTTAACATAATGTTATTTGTTTTGTAAAAAAAAAAAAAAAAAAAAAAAACTTGTTTTCATGAGAAATATTATGAATATTTATTATTATGGACCCTTTTTAATCTGCAGATGCAATTGCTGACCAAAATTATACTCAAGGGAGAGATCGAACAAGCAATCGTCCTCCTGGATTGAAAGGGAAAGAAATTGGTTTATACTATAGAAATTTAGCAATGAATAAACGAACTGGATCTGTTAATCATTCTTCCAAATCACATTCTGACTCACGTAATTTAAAATATTTTTCACTTGATCCAGCTGTTGAGGAAATAATCAAAAGATCACTTTACAATTCAAATTATTTGTATGGCGAAGAAAAGACTTCAAATGCAGCTGATGATAAGCAACTAATTAAAAATAAATACAACCATATTCGCGATTCAGAATTTAAAAGAAGTTTTTTAAATGTTATTTCTGGTAGTATTCAAGAAAAATTGGCAAAATCTGTGTCCATTAACAAAAAATTAGTTTCTAATGAACTAATTGATGAAAAACTGAAAGATGAACAAAAGTTACGCGAATCATCAGATGATTATATTAAAATTATGAACTTTCGAAAAAAACTTCCATCATCTCAGAAGAAAGAAGAAATATTAGATATTATTAACTCACATCAAGTCGTGGTAATAAGTGGAGAAACTGGTAAATAATAATTTATCATTAGAAACACCACTAATGTGAAATTAAAAAAAAATCAATTTTTTTACATTTTCCAATAGCTTATCTTTCTGAAAATAATATACTAAAATTTTAAGTACGTAGTTAAATAGTTTTGAGTTGCAGCCTATTAAAAGGCTACTTGTCGGTCAAAACAGTACGTTACTTATTTAATGAAATGAGTGTCTGTTAAAACTACACTTTTCAAACTTGTTGCACTTCTCAATTAACTTAACAAAAAATTATTCAACTGATTTTATTGTTTTCACCTTTTTGAGTTCTTTATTCTCTATATAATGATCCTCCAGTTTTTTTAATTGTAAGAAAAATTGTAATTGTAATATGCCGATAATTACATTTTTCAGCTAAATACAGACCTTTTTTTTCATCTCCGCCATTTTTTTTTAAATCAACTTTTTTTCTAATTTATCTGAGGAATAATGAAACAAAACACCATTTGGCTTACAGGTTGTGGAAAAACAACTCAAATACCTCAGTTTATTTTGGATCAAGCAGTTGAAGATGGTAACGGTAGTAAAACTAAAATTGTATGTACTCAACCACGAAGAATATCAGCAATATCGGTTGCTGAAAGAATAGCATATGAAAGAGCTGAAAGGCTCGGAAAATCAGTTGGTTATCAAGTTAGACTTGAAAAACTTTTATGTCGTGACTATGGAAGTATTTTCTTTTGTACCACTGGTATTTTATTACAGTATATGCAAAGTGATCCAGCTTTGAGTGATTTTTCTCACATAGTTTTAGATGAAATCCATGAACGAACTACTGAAAGTGACTTTATTATTACGCTTTTAAAACAAGTTATTCCTAAAAGACCTGATTTAAAAGTTATTTTAATGAGTGCTACCTTAAATGCAGAACAATTCTCGAAGTATTATGAACGCTGTCCTATAATTCACATACCAGGTTTCACGTATCCCGTATCGAAATTTTATCTAGAAGACATAATTGAAATAACAAGATTTCATTTTCCACCTCCACCGAAATTGCCGACTAATTGGAAAAAACACCTAAAACCTAATAAAGAAATAAAGGAAAAAAATGACGATTTCACTGATTTTATTGAACCAGCGTTACGACAGATGGAATCAGATAAACTTTACCCTGCGTATGTAATTAATCAACTTCGAAATCCGACAAGTGAAGAATTATCATTAGAATTAATACAAGCATTATTAGAACATATTTCTGAAAATAAAAAACCTGGTGCCATTTTAGTGTTTTTGCCAGGAATTATGGATATTACAAATTTGAATAAAAATTTGCTGGGAAGTGGGCGGTTTCCTTCTTACAAGTTTCAAATTTATCCTTTACATTCACGACTTCCTACCGTTGAACAGAAATTAATTTTCCAAGTACCACCTGCAGGTGTTCGTAAAATAATTTTAGCTACTTCTATCGCAGAAACATCTATAACTATCGAAGATGTTGTTTATGTTATTGATTGTGGAAAAACAAAATTATCACGATTTGATGTAAATAACAATATTGAAATATTAAAACCTGAGTGGATATCATTAGCTAATTGTCAGCAACGTCGAGGTCGAGCAGGACGGTAATATCAGTCATTCCTTTTTAAAAATTCATTATAAATCTTTTATTTTATAAATTTTATTTATTCATTTACTTTTTAAAAATTTTTTTTTTTTTTTTTTTAGTGTCCAGCCAGGTGAATGCTACCACTTATTTTCAAAAGCACGTGAAATGACATTGGACGAATATCCTACTCCCGAGATGTTAAGAACTCCATTAGAAAAAATTATTTTGCAAGTTAAAATATTACTATTAGGACGAGTAGACGTTTTTCTCGGAAGTGTGATAGATCCACCTGATGATAAGGCCATCAAAATAGCTCTCAATTTGTTACGAAGCCTAAATGCAATTGATGACAAAGAAAACTTAACTCCATTAGGATATCATCTAGCTCGTCTTCCACTCGATCCACGGGCAGGTAAGTGCTATTATGTAAAATAATTTTATTGCAGTAACTCAGATACAGTAGAGTCTCGTTATGAGTCCCACTTTTTTTTTTTTTTTTTTTAAACCAGACTCGCGTTAATATGAAAAAGACACTAATAGGACTCATAACAAGACTCGACTGTATTTCTAATTTGAATATTATGTTTTAGGAAAAATGGTTCTGTGGGCGTCAATGTTTTCATGTGTTGAACCGGTATTTGCTATTGCTGCAAGTTTATCTTTTAAAGATGCTTTTTACTGTCCTTTAAATAAAGAACAAGAAGCAAATGACGCCAAAAAAAAGTTAGGCTTAGGACAATTCAGTGATCATATTGCGCTCGCCGAAGCTCTTAGACAATTTGAACAAGGCCTACTTAATAGACAAGCTGGCCGTTTTTGCTCAGATCATTTTTTATCATGGAATTTACTCAAATTATTGGTAGAAATGAAGCAACAATTTGCTCAACATCTTTATGAAATGAAATTTTTAGATAACAGTGATCCAAGTGATAAACGCGCCAACAGAAATTCTGATAATTTGGCCGTTATAAAAGCTATTGTTTGCGCTGGTTTATATCCCAACATTGCCACTGTACAGTGAGTTTAATTCACGCTATGATTATTTTTCTATTGTACATATAAAACAAGTAATACTAAACCTGCCAGTTTTTAATCTTCAATTTTTCCTTTATCAGAAAGTTTTTCGATTTTTTGAAAACATAATCAAAACTTTTGTACATTTTTTCCATGTTAATCACTAAATTATTTACATTTCCTATTTGACCATTTATGATTTTAAATTTACACCCCAAAACTTTTCCTAAAGACTATTGGATTTCTTAAATTTTTGGTTTAAAAAATCATTAATTGATCAGATAGATTATTTTAATTTTAAATGTATTATAAATACAATTAATTTACTTATTCAGAAACGGTAAATCATTTTGTAAGCTGAGAACTGTCGAAGATGGAACCGTGAAAATTCATCCTAGTAGCATAAATGCCCGTGTGAATCAACTACCAACCCCGTATGTAACTTATTATCTCAAACAAAAATCTACAGCCATATTTTTACATGATACTACTTGCGTTACTGAAGCTGCATTGATTTTTGCGACAACTAAGTGTTCAATAAGTATGCTCAATGTTTTAAATTATTTATTAAATTACGACTATAAACTAAAGCGATAAATTTATGCTTTAGGGCCACAAGGAATTCGATGGAGTATTACTCTCAATCAATCAATATCATTTGTCTGTAAACAAAGCACTGCAGAAATAATTCAGGTATGATAAAATTAAATTATCTATGTCACCGCATTTTTACTATTCCTCTTTTCTTTCATATCATACCTGAGATAAAAATATCTATCTCATTTTTAGAATTTTATTATAACTCTTGACTAATGGATCAGCATATCCTAAGGAACAATGCAAATTTTTATAGAAAATTAAATCATCTACAGAAAATACTTTTTTTTATTTTATTTTTATTTTTTTTAAATTTACTAGATAGACAGATTCTTTATTCCTCCTTAAGAGTACACAATCCCATAAATTTAAATTTACAATACGGGTTCAAAAGTTATCGGAGATTAAAGTTGAATTTATGATTAATTTTATAGCTTGATTTATTTTCACTTTAGGATAAAGGTCTACAAATAAAAAAACTATTAAAGTTCATGAGATTTTTTTTGAAATTCTCAGTTAATAATTGATAAACATATTTTTAAGGGATCATTCTGGTTCCGGCGCTCGAAAAAAAGCAAATATTCATTATTTTTTTACATTAAATACAGAAACTGTTATAGATATTGATTTAAACTTTATTCAGTTCAACACGTACACTCTTAAATAACACAAAAAATATCTAACTTTATTTTTTTTAATATTTTTCTATATGAATAAACAGCGGGTGAACGGAGCTCCTCCAAAAGTTGGCATGTCGCTGACGTAAATGATAACTTGATAACAGCTCATCTAAAACACAAAAACCAATATAATATATCTTCAATATATAAGTAGCTATGACAGGAACTACAGAGATTAGTATTTATTAATAAAAAACAAAATGGCTAAGATTAAAAAAAAAACTTAAAAATGAGTCTTTTTCCCGGTTTTCAGGCCTAAAAAAATAGTAGAAATCAAAATTTTGGTTTGGTTGTAATTCGTGACATAGCTACTACCGTGTAGAATATATGGTTTAAATTTCATTAAGATCGGGTCAGTGGTTTCGGAAATATCATGTATGTCAAGCATAGATAAGCATAGTTCTGAAACAAACATGTTTACAGTTTTTTTTTAATAAAAAGAACAAAATCTTACCTAAAGTCAATCAGCGATGCCAACACCATAAAAATTTCTTCAGCTTGTTTGAAAATTTAATTTTCTTTCTCTTAAATATCCACATAAACCTCGTAAAATAATATAGTTACAGTGGTCCGATCATTTAGAAAATTAAACTCAATATTTGTAGATATATGTACCTTCAAAAAATGAAGAAAAAAAAAAATTTTTTTTTCAAAAGTTACTAACCAGAATGATCTCTTAATGTATATTAATTCACAAAATCTATCTTTTCATTAATTTCCTTCTGTCATTCATAAATTATTTTTTTTATATCACGCTATATATTCATATATTATTAACATTTGTTTATTCTGAAAAAAGTGAGAAATCTGATTTGAGCTCCTCACATAATAAATAAATTTTTAAAAAATGTACTAAAATAAATTTCATTACATTTTTACACATGAGCAGGACGCTCATGCTAAGGGCTAGTATTATAAAATAAAATTTTACACTATTTCAAAAATCTAAGAGATCAGAAAAGTTTATCGCCTCATATTATTCTCGAAAAATATTTACTTAAGCTGTAGAGATGACTAAATAATTTTTAAATGAATCATAATTTCAGAAACTACATGAAGAATTCAATAAACTACTGGAACATAAAATTAGTCATCCAGAGCCAATTTTATGGGAGTCTCAAGAGGGAAATATTCTCCGGTTTGTTATCCTTTCATTTTTTTACATTATATTACTACCCATATAACAATTTTTTTAAAATTTTACGTTTCCTTTGTTGCTAGTTTGTAAGTTGTCTGTATCTTTCTATGCCTGTATCTTACGGCAGATATTAGTGATTAGTTTTTTAATGCAAGTCTGGTGCAAAATTTTAAAAATAATTTAATGGTATATTATAGTTAGGAGTACGCTGCAATGAAATTAAGAATTTCTGATTTGATTCAAAAACTTGTTGAAGATATTTACACATGGCTCGTGTAAAATCTGTTTTTCTATATAACTATTCCTGAAACTTAAGCTATGCATAATTTTTTACTGTCAGCTTTCAGTTGCAAATATCTCACCAAAAGTATGCTCGAAACTTTTTTGCCAAACTACCTCCAAACTTATATATAACCGCGTACAAAATCATAAGCAGGACATACAGAATTTTTTAAGTCATGTTTCTGCAACAGTATTTAGTGATAAACTTGAATGTATAAAAACACGAAAAGATGATAGCATTTTTCATAACTTACTTCCACCAAAGTGACACAACATTGCTAAAAAATGATTTCATATATGAATATAATATCGTGCAATTTTGTTTACTACCTACCATAATAATTTATCCTTCTATGATAAACCCAGGAAAACATCATCATACATGATAATGCGAGACCACGTGTTAATCTCATGCATGACCATGTCTGAATATTCGCCATATCTGAAAAAGCACTCTCATGCCTGACCAAGCACGATCATTCTTTTTTAAATCTGGCGAATATTCAGGTATGACCATGCATGAGCAAGCACCATCGTGTATGACAAGGTATAATCATGCATAGAGAACAAAATAACGATAAAAAAAAAGTTAATTAAACAAAAAAATTATTTTTGTTCATCACGGTTTTAGTATTTCACTATTTAGTTGGAATCGATTTTTTTTTTTCACTGAAAAATACCATTTGACATCAGGTCCTTGACGAAACTCCAATCCGGGACCCTTGACACTTGAAGCACGAACGTTAACCACTACGCTGATCCGCTTTAATACTAAGAGAAATTTTTACTACATATTATGTTTTTTGTTCGTCGTTACAGTGATTGTGTCTTCAGTAAAATGTTATTAATAATTTAGTTTTTTAATAAATTCAATTTAATGTACATGTTTAATAAAAAAATATGTTTTTTGCCCTCCGGGCGTAAAGCGTCAACTTTAGCCCCGCTGCGCTAAACGAAGTTTCCGCTTTACGCCTTCGTCGAGAAAAAAAATAGTATACACTCCTCGGGAAGTAAATAAGAAAGCCTCAGATCACATGTTTGTTGACCTCGGCTTCGCCTCGGCCAACAATTGCATATGATCTGAGACATTTCTTACTTTTCTTCCCTAGGGGTGTAATATACTATTTTTACGAGAAAAAATTGAGCCGAAAGTATTTATAAAAAGTTTGGAAAATCCAAAAGTGCACGACTCATAATGATCATTTAATTATGAAATATAAAAAGAAAAAAAAATTTAAAAAAAAAATAGTAAAGTGATGCACAGGCGCCCCTGGTGGAATAAAATGTACATAATATCTAGATATAAATATATCACTATCCATGTTAATTTTACATGGATATATATAGATATACAGTCTTGTAGTTTTCGTTTTTTATTAATTGCAATTAAACGACACTGAATTAATTAATCATTCGCATTCAGTGACCTACAATCGTCGATTAGAATTTAAAAAAAAAAAATTTAACTCAAATAATGGATTTTTTCACAAGTTACAGTGTTTCCGGGGTTTCATACATGACGGTCAGGAAAATTTTTTGACCTATTTTGGTGTTTTTTTCAAATTCTATTGCAGTAAATCAATTTTTAAAAAGTATGGAATTAATCTCCATTAAATTATCTCGACAATAGTATGCAAAATATTTTGATTCCGTGAACTAACAAGGCTATAATAATAAAAATAGCCGCCAAAATAAGGCGAAAAAAACTTTTCGATCGTAAAGCACTCTCTGATGCTTCGCATCATGAGTCGTGCAATAAGTGCTATGCGTTTTTGTTTGTATCAAATTTTCTATTTAATACTTCTAACAGACCTTCAAGGATCCTGAATTTTTTAAGATGTTTTTTTTTAATTTTCAAAAATGAATTTTTGAATTAAAAAAATGATTTTTTTTACAACATGCAAGTAAAGTTAGTCAAAAATAATTTTTCAATTTAAAGCAATAAAAAAAAAACATCTTCGACAAAAAAAAACCGAATGGAAAATCAAAATATGCTTAATCTCTACAATCAATAATTACAGCCTTGTTGACAATACAAGAATCTTGCTTGATCAAGCCTGATTGTGCATAATTCAAGCTTGACCATGCTCGATCAGGCATGACCATTTGTGATTAAGCTGAATAAGTGAGCATGACCCTACCTGATCATACATGGCTTTGTATGATCATTCCAAAACAACCCTTTTTTTATAACTCTAAGTTGTAAAACAAATTGAACTTTTTCGTAATACATAAAATAAAAAAAAATAACTTTTTTAGTGCTTATACTTGAGGGAAAAGAAACTTGAAATTTGAGTCAGTGTGTAAAAAATTATAGCATAATAATAATTTTCTTATCGAATTTTCAAACTTTCAGAACATTACGAATCAAATTCATAATGGTATCGTATTCGGTATTGATTTTGGTCACGGAAAAGATTGTACAAGGCCATACACAATCAAGCAGATTCATACTCACTTATTCTGTTCAATTACAAATGGTCATGCCTAATCGAGCTTGGTCTAGTAGGAATCACGCGTGATCAGATTTGATCAAGCCAATTTCTTGTGTGGCCACACAAGGACATACTCCTTCATGTAGATTCACGCTCGACCTTTTAGTTCTCACAGTATACAGTCACGCACGGTCGAGTATGGTTGCGTATGATCATGCACAGCCATCCCGGGACGTGCGAAATAACGCATGCTTAAAAGTTACACGATGGAGTATTACCTAGCACGACCGTGCATGATCATGTATGATTCATGCACGATCATACACAATTCATGCTTGGTCAAGCTCGGTCATGCATACTGATTTTTTCCCAGGAATGTTACATGGGTATTTCTAGAATAACAATATTTATCAATTCACGAAATCGATTTCAATTTTTAAACAACTTTTTTACTAACTGATTTATATTGATTTACCTATAAGCTATTTTACAATTCGTTTCAGCTGTTAATAAAACTATATATTTCTGACGGATCAGTTACCTAATAATTTTAATGATGCTTATTTATATGTTTCAGAGCAATCATAAAATTTATAACTCAATCAAGCAGAGGTTGAAATGATCATTTATTTGATAACTACGTTAATTACTACACTAATTCGTGCCAACTTTTATATAATTTAAATAATATTATCTAAAAATTCATAACTTCTGTGAACCCGAGTGGATAATCTGTCTTCTGACTCGAGTATGCGGTTAAAGTAATTTTTATAAAGTTATGTACTGTTTTAGTGTCAAGTACAGCTATTCAAAAAATCATTAATTACTTATATAATAAAGAGCAAAAAATAACAATATAAATATTACTGTAAGAGTGTGAATTTAGTTTATTGACAATGCGGCAGCCGACAGAATTTACGAAGAAAATATAAAAAGATGAAGTTACAAGCAATATTATATATGATTAATAATCCTTTACTCAAATGTAAAATAAGAAAAGTGATTTAAACTTAGTCAAATAAGTTTAACTCTAAATCTTTAATCTGAGCAAACGAATTATTTAACTAAAATCAATTGATAATTGATCTAGCTTACGGATAGTACTACTTGGTATGGTAGTATGGCACGTTGATCTGAGTACAGCAGATTTTCAAGTAGATCTTGACATTTTGAAGTCTTAAGAAGCTATTCTATTTTTCACGGTAATGTGTGTATAGGTAGGGCATTCCATGTCAACTCGTTCTACCAATGGATTTTGCATCTCCGATTTCGCTGAAATTTGGACACTTTTGTACCCCTAGAAAAAGGTTTTTATGAATTTTTTAAGATTTCGGGGACTTTTTTTTTAAATAGCCATAACTTAGTGGAAAATTCTCCGATTTGGATTTTTTTTTTTCAAAATTCGTGTTTTTTGACGAATTTTCTAAAAAATTTATGCAAAAAATTATTCGTTATGAATTTGATTGTTTTTTCTTTATTTTAAACTTGAAACAGCGATTTTAAGATTGTTTGTATCCTTCGAATTTTTTTTCAAAATTTTCAAAAATATTACTCTCCGAGACACGAATTTTAAACCTAGTCTGGTGAAGGGAAAATGATGACTTAAAATTTTTTTTAAATTTTAAAAAAATTTTTTTTTTTTTTTTTTTTTTTTTTTTACTATTTATGTATCATTGGCGATTTCCTACCGAAATTTTCATATCAAAAATAATAACTGATAGTATCCAATTGTGCTAATTATATAAATTAGTTATTTTTTTTTAGTTTATAGCAATAAGAATTTGTTTTTCATTCAACAAAGTCAAAATGAAACGGTAGTTTTATCAGAATTCATCAATGACTTTTGTGAAAAAATAACAGAACTTTTGCCTCATGCTTTTATTGCAAAATCAATGAATTTCTTATAGTTTGTGATTTTGCCGAGAACTACGAATTCGCTATCTAAAATGCAGTACCAGGATTCCACTGGAATAATGATCAATCGACAATATTTCCAGTGGTTATTTATTTTAAGAAAAATATCAAACCCCCAAGAATCGTATCAATGGGCTGTGCAACCAAATAACTTGCCAAAAGTCAGAGTAAGATATTCAACTACTGCAGATTATGAAAAAGCAAAGGAGACTTTAAATATAAGTTATTCAAAAGCTAAAACTATCACAGATACACAAAAGTATCATTGCGTTATACCAAATACAGATGGATCACTCACAATGAAACTGATTTCTAGCTCAATAGAGACTTATTCTTGTTAAATATTTAAACGCCAAAAAAAAAAAAAAATTTGTAAAAGTTGTAAATAAAATGAAACCTAGGAATTCAAATTTTGACTTTAAATGTTTATTATCATGATGTATGGTATTTCTTTAGATGTCATCTCATAAAACCGCCAATAATATAAACCGCACAGAAAAAAAAATTAACTTGAATCAAGTAAATAATTTTTAAGAATTTCATTTTCTTGGTTTGAGTTAAAAAATTCTTAAACTAAGAAATTTCACTTGGTTTAAGTATATTTTATTTGATTTAAGAATTTTTTGTCTTAATTCAAGACAATGAGCTCCTTCAAAATTATTTTCTTAGTTCAAGAATTTTACTCTTGATTCAAGTTAATTTTTTTTTTCAGTGCGCCAATACATAAATAGTAAAAAAAAAAAAAACAAAAAAAAAAGTTGATTTCAAAATTAAAAAAAAATTCTACATCATCACCCTTTACGAGACTAGGATCAAAATTCGTGTCTCGGGGAGTAATACTTTAGAAAATTTTGAAAAAAAATTCGAAGGGTACAAACAATCTTAAAATCGCTGTTTCAAGTTTAAAAGAAATTAAAAAAACAATCAAATTCATAGCGAATAATTTTTTGCATAAATTTTTTAGAAAATTCGTCAAAAAACACGAACTTTGAAAAAAAAATTCCAAATCGGACAATTTCACACTAAGTTATGGCTATTTAAAAAAAAATCCCCAAAATCTCAAAACATTCATATCTTATCCCAGTAAACACATTTACGTAAAATTTACGTCAGGATGACATCATGTTATGTCATGATTTACGTAAGATGTAAGTCACATATGAGTCATATATGACTCAGTATTTCATACCTCCTGACGTAAAACTTTTACGTAAAATATATGACATAGTCATGACGTCAGTATTATGTCTCAATGACATTTATGATGTCAATATGACGTACTTGTGATGTCTATATCATGATAATGATGTCATAATGACGTAAAAGTGATGTAAAAATTTTACCTCAGAAAAAATATTTAAAAAAAAAAATTTCTCAAAAAGAAAAAAAATTGGAATTTTGAAATCAGTTATAGCGTTGTGGACTTATTACAAACTTTGAAACACTAGTAGTGTGTAAATACTTGATGAAAAAATCTTGAGATATGTTGGGCTCGAACTCGGGTCCTCACGTGTCGAAGTCTGGAACGCTGCTCACTTGTCCAAGTATCGGTTCATGTACCGTAGTAACTAACTGATCTGTTAACCCTTACATGACGAAAAATGTTTATTTCATAATTTATTCTAAGATTAAATGGATTTTAAGAGCTGGAATTATATAAAATTCAAGTCTAGTGATTTATACAATTTCATAAAATTTTATTAAAAATCATGAAATTTTATAAAGTTCTAAAAAACTTTGTAAAAACTCTTATAATAGGCTCGCTAGTGATGATGTTAAACTTACGTTGTTATGACATACAATTATGGCATTAATGTTACGTAATATTGTAGTCTATACATTATGTCAGTTGTACGTAATATCTAAGTCATTTCCATGATATCATATAGAAGTAATAAACTTACATCAGTATGATGTGAAAATTATATCATATATTTTTACATCATAATTGGATCACAAGATAGGTCAATTTTACGTCAAATTTACGTAAAATAATGTGACATTCCTATGACTTATAAATGACGTCATATTAAAGTCATGTGTTCACTGCGTTCCGATTGTGTGGATGAAAAAATTCATAAAAACCTTTTTCTAGGGGTACAAAAAAGTATCCAAAATTCAGCGAAGTCGTAGATGCAAAGTCCATTGGTAGAACGAATTGGTATGGAATGCCCCAGGTGTATGTGTGGGTGTGTGTAAACTTCTCATAACTTTTGAACACATAAACTAATCGAAATGAGGCAGCATCTGGAAACTTGTACTTAATTTAAATTTCTTAAAAATGTGAATGAAATAAGTCGAATGCATTCGAAGAAATCTTAAAAATACAAATTGAATAACAAAATTTAATCATGAACTCTATTTATAAAAAAAAAAAAAGAATAATACAGCGTTCAATAGTTCTGATCGAATCAAAATCAGTTTTATTAATTATCACATTTATATATGATAATTATAATTAGCACATTTATTATAACAAAGCTTGAAAAAAATTTTAACGAGAATGAATACATTAATTTATCTGAAAATGTATAAATCTATATCTTGTGCGGAAAGGTAAAAGGGCACATAATTTTTTTCTTATCGCTAATCAACTAGTAGACATATTCTACGCATAAAAATCAAACATTGATTTTCCAAAGCTGAAAGGGCCTTTGTCTTTAAATATGCGCCTTTTTAGTTTTAGGAATTTGAAAATTTTATGACTTCAAGCTAAAAAAGCCTGTGAATTTTTTTTCTGATCAATTTACTATAACGCTTCTTAACAGCCGGTCCCTTCTTTTTCCATGTTTACAAAGCTATTGCAATTTTATGTTTTTCTTTTAAGCAAATGAGAACTTCAAAAAAAAATCTGTGTGCTACGAAATAGATAATTAAAAAATCTACTACGTAACAGAGAGTTTTTTTCAAACTTCTTCTTTGTCTAGGAGAGAAATATAAAGCTGCAATCGTAAGGAACGGCTGTTAAATCTATAAAATTAAAGAAAAATTGGTGCTGTTAAATGAGCGTATTCTAACTGTACGGCCTTTTAAAATTAGACTTAGAAATATTTTCAGAAAAATTACAAAATATATAAAAAATAAAAAAAAGAACATTATTAAATTATTTAAAAAATTATTCTGATTTATGGCGTACCCATAATCCACGACAATAGTGAAAAAAAAAATCAGTAAATTTCGAATTTTTTTATAATTTTTATGAAATAGTATATTACACATCTAGGGCAGTAAAATAAGAAATGTCTTAGATCACATGTAATTGTTACGTTGTCCGGAGCGAAGCCAAGGTCAATAAACATGTAATCAGAGGCTTACTTATTTACCGCCCATGGTGTGTATTAGGGTGGGTCAAAAAAATCAATTACAATTTTTTTTATCAGTGACACGGAAAAATGTGTTGCTAGACACCTTCAAAAAATTCTCATCAAATATGAGCTCTTAATTTTGATAGGAAGACCCTCCGCATCGCAGTTTTTTATTTTTTTTCTCAGTCCAATAGAAAAAAATTCATACCTGATCATTAATTGATTGTACAGAAAAATGTTCTCAAAGAATTTTGTAGAAAATTTAATGCTCTACAAAAAAGGTAGCTTATATTTTTTCCGTAAACCTCACCATTTGAATGGTATTTCAAATTGAATTGGTAAAGATTTAAGTTTGATTATTTTAAGACAAATGTCATTTTTGTTTATGAATTTTATAACTCGACAGTAAATGACTATTATAAAATGCGCAATACTAATTTTTGTAGGAAATCAACTGCTCTATAAAAATGGTATCTTATGTTTTGGCGATTAAATTAAGCGTTCAAAAAATATTCATCATCAAACAAGTCAATAGTCAATAGTTTGGTTGTGAATACTGCTTAGAATTACAACTCTAGCAAATTTTATCAATTTACTAGTCTTGTGCTGATTTTAAATTGTAATTTTTGTCTACTTTTGTATATATGATTTACCCTTAATTATGTCTGTATTTTTTTATAAGTTTGCTATTTGGTCATTAGGTCTTGGCATAATAAAGCAAATATAATCTAATTTAAACTTTCATGTGTACTGATTTTAAGAGTTTTTAATCAGATAATCGAAAAATTTCAATTTAATTTATGAATTTCATACAAATTTCATTTTTTGTCATCAATATAAGTATTATCTGAGTTTCATTTTTGAAATTTGAAATCAAATTAAACCATGATTTAATTTTAAAATTTAATTTAATTTAAAATTAAATATAGCTGTGAAACAGGAAAGAAAAGGAGTTAAGGTAATTATTACATGTAGCGTTTCAACATTCACGTAACAGGATAATTGGGGGAGAAAGTAATTCGAATTGCTCGGACTAAGACTCGAATCCAGAATCTTCCGATGATATGTTGGCTATTTCTCCCTTTGAGCTACCCGTTCTATACCAAATTTTCTTTTCGCTTATTTTATATACATTAAGCCACACCGTCCATTGTACGGTAAGCATTAAATAAAACTGAAACATATCATAATATATTTATCATGAAAACTTTGCTTTCTTTGTTGATAAATAATGAACCAAGCGATATATAATGTACAATTTGTTTTTTTAAATGAAGACAAAAGATACTTACACATGAAAAAAAACTTGAAAAATATTTTGAAGTTTCTCAGTTGATAAAAACTAAAATTCGTGTAAATTTTCTCATAAATTAAATTGAAACTTTTTGATTATCTGATTAAAAATTCTTAAAATCAGTACACATGAAAGTTTGATAATGAATATCTTTTGAACACTTAATTTAATCGCCAAAACATAAGATACTAAAAATAACATTTGTATTATTAAAATAATTAAACTTAAATCTTTAATAGCATTCAAATGGTGAAGTTTACGGAAAAAACATAAGATACCTTTTTTTTAGAGCATTAAATTTCCTACAAAATCCTTAAGAACATTTTTCTGCACAATCAATTAATGATTAGGCATGAATTTTTTTCTATTGGACTGAGAAAAAAAATAAAAAACTGCGATGCGGAGGGTCTTCCTATCAAAATTAAGAGCTCATATTTGGTGAGAATTTTTTTAAGGTGTCTAGCAACACTACTTCCCGTATTACTTGTAAAAAACAAATAATTGATTTTTTTGACCCACCCTAGAGTGTATATATATACTATTTTTCTACTTGACGGAGGCGGAAAGCGACAATTTCTTTTAGCGCAACAGGATTTCTGTTGAAATTTCAGAATTTGGCTAGAAGTGCCCAAGCGAAGCTCCTGTTAAAAATCCTATGAAAGTCAAATAAATCATTTCCCCTCAAAATATCTCAGGAAATGCCCAAACACAGCTCCTGTTAAAAGCGGAACTCGAAATTTCAATTTTAAAAGGTTCTTCACGGAAGTTACATTTTGGCACACCCTAATATATATAAATCCCACCCACAAGGAGCGTTGCAGGGGCGTCAACAATAAAAAATCTCGAATCTTCTATATGTAATGTAGAAATGACCTAAGAGCGGATTTTACAACAACCTCCTCCCAATAAGGATTGCGGGGGTGGATATTGACAATTAAAAATTTCAGTTTCCAAGCTATAGCTTCTACGGACTCTACATCTGGTAGGAACATTTTATTTGTCATGTAGAGATCATCTCACACCGGATTTCAATAAACTCTACCTCTGATAAGGATTGAGGTTGTAGGTGTTAGAATTTTAAATTTCAACTTCCAAATTATAACTTCTACAGACTCCAAATTTGGTAGTAATTTTCGTGTTTGATGTCAAGTTCAACTAAGAATAGATTTTATCAAGTTCCAACCCCAAAATGGATTGCGGGGGCGTTAACAATGAAAAATTCTTCTTTTTAAACAATATTTTCTATGGACTCACAGTTTTGTAGAAATCTTTTATTTATAATGTAGAAATCATCTCGAATAGGATCTCACAAAATTCCTCCGCCATATAAGAGTGCGGGGGTGTTAATTGTCAAAAAAATCATATTCTTTAAATACAGGCCCTACAGATATAAAATTTTATGGAACCTCAAGAGAAATAGGAAATTCAAGGGATGGTTTTCAGGGTCAATCGATATAAATATTTTTCTTTCTTAATAATTAGATACCAGCAAAAACGGATTTTGCGATAATTGACTTCATATGCACGCTATGTCAGAATGGTGAGTAGAATTAAAAAAATGTTATTTATAAGCTAAGACTTTTTGAGACATGAAATTTAAGACAAACTTGAATAAATTTTAACAAAAGTTTCCTTATAACAATTGTCTCTTTCCCGGCAGTGGGGAAAAAGTCCTTGTGAGGTTTCCAAAACTTAACATAACATGGAATTATTCAGTCAACGGACTAAAAATTTTACATACATGTTCCTTTTTAATCACATAACCGATAAATGGTTCGTATTGTGGAATCGCGGAAATGTAACGAATTAAAATGATTGCATTTTCCAAATATTTGATATGGGAAAAATAAATTTGGCTACTTATCTAAATAGAATTCGTAAAAAACATGATAAATTTATTATCTATAAAAAATTGATATCACTGAGAAAATTTTAACTAACAGAATAATTCGTCGCACTTGAAGCTAGGCAGATTTCAATTTCACTTATGAGACCTGCAATTACTTTAACTGAAACTTTCAATGCTCATTTGGAATCTTTACAAATCAAAACAATACCCCAATAAAATTTCAAGTATAGATCTAAAAATGCAATGCAGGCGGGTAACAGCCAGTTTGTATTATTTCGAAATTATGAAAATTAGACTTGAAAAATACGACTTACATTCAAGAAACGTGTAGGATCCGAAAGTTTTGAATTATCTAAAACTTTTAAATCTATACTCAATGGATTGAAACTGTTTGAAGGACTAGAAGTTTCGAATATTCGCACATCTCTAATAATATTTCCATGTTATTGGATATAATATTTAATATAATACTACATGTATCTTTAATTCACCTCAAATTTGAACTTACTGCAATATTCTGATCTCCAACATGTAAACGAACCACAAAATAAAATTTAAATAAGTACAAAACAAAATTCTTAGATATTCATCATTTATTAATTATAACGGATGATTTTTATCTTTCCCTTCCGAGCTCAAGTGTGTGGAATTTAACATTCTCATGTGTTGATTTAATGATTTAACACACTAGAATATTAAATTCTTTACACTAGAGTGTAATATTCTAAACACAAATTTTAACACTTAACACAATGACGAAAAATTTTTTACTGTGTAAACCCGAGTCGAAATTAAAAAAATGATTTGAGCCTCATGAGCTTCCTTTTTTTTGTTGTTTGGTTTGCATTGAAATTTAAAACTGTATTTTTACCCTCATCGGTTTAAAAAAAGGCTGCTGAGGTCGAAATCACAGTTTCAAAACTGTTTTTTGAGTCTAAAGACCCTACCTCGAGGGTCTGTAGGTTGTTTCGATCTTTTTATTTTTTAGAAGATAGAATTTTTCCATAATAGAAAAAATTTTACAAGTAAAAAACTGGACTTAGAAAATTTTTAACTTTTATCTTTGCACAAAATTTTTTAAGTGTAGAGTTGAAATAAAAATTATAACTATTGTAATTAATGTTGCAACAATTGATCAATAGCCCATAAAATATACAACTCATATTTTTTCTAACTTTTATCTTTAGCATATTCGGGCTTATACACGGAGCACTTCATGCCAAATCGACCACTTTTGACCCCGACGATTTTCGATTTTTCTGCAATTTTTTTACCCAAGCACAAAAACGTTACGATTTGTTTAAAAAAAAAAGCTTTTTTAACTTCCCGCTAAAAAAATCGAGAAGTTATTGATTTTAGCCCGTTTGACAAAAATCGAGTTTTTATCAGATCTCGACGTCTTAAGGTCACAGGAAGCTTCTCTGACTATCCTCGCGATGTTGTCACTATGTCTGTGTGTGTGTGTTTTATTTATTTTTTTTTTTTTATAGAGGAGGTAAAATACATTTACGTATGCCAGGACTAGATGTTGGTGCCAGGACTAGGTGTTTGCCTGGGTATGTCGGACTCAGAAGTCAATGTTATTTTGCAACAATACTGACTAAACATCCTCCTCTCTCCTTTCCCCATAGATGTTACGGGGAAGACTGGATAGGAACCTAGTTAGCATTTTTTCAATCCAGTCCATGTAGCGTCTCACGACGCCTACTTCTGGTTTCTACTGGTTACTAGTCCCTTTCTACGGTTTTTTCTTTTAAAGACACTGCGCGTAGGCTGCGACAGCTGACCAGTTTACTTCTTTTTTGATCATGCAGGTTACCAAGCTCTCAAGAGAGAGCGTGGTGCCAATTGTTTCTTCGGTGCTGCTTTTGTAGTCCTTCCACCGATCACACTCGAAGAACTTGTGTTTGACGTCGTCAATTTTGTCTGGGCAAGGAAGAAGTCCGTGTCTCCGTGCTTCTGAGAAAGCCAGACGTTGATGTTTGGGATCAGGCGCGCCGTCCATCTGCCCGTCCCTCCCGATGTCCATCGGTCCTGCCACTCTTGCTGCGTTTCCGCCTTTATCCTCATTCTTGCGTCTTTCATGTTTTCGTCACTGTTTTTAGCGTCATAGAGTTTTGCTCTCTCAAACGCTAGTAGGTCGATGGGCGTGACTCCCGCAATGACCAATATAGCCGCCTCGGAAACCGTTTGGTAGGCGCAGGTAACCCTGGCAGGCGTTATCTTTTGGCGATATGTCTTTTGCTTCAACACGTCTGCCCATATGTCTGCTTCATAAAGCAGTACCGAATGGACTGCTTCTAGAAGAACTCTTCTCTTTTTGGTTCTTGGTCCAATACTGTTTGTCATGATTTTTTCTAGGCTAGACACCGTCTTGCTGGCTTTCATGCATGCACTGTCCAATCGTTCGCGGAATCATTTTTGACGTGTCAAAACGACCATTTCGGTTTTCTGTTTGGCGAGTTTCAGGTGGTGTTTATCAAGCCACGTCTCGACGGCGTCTATTGTTTCCCGAACTAGTAGTTCGGCTTCTTCTACGTTGTCCACTATTATCGTGGCCGCAACGTCGTCTGCAAAGCCCGTTAGCTCTACTTGTTCTGGCAACGGGATTTTAAAAAGCTCGTCGTAGTCCGCGTTCCATAGATCGGGCCCCATTATTGAGCCTTGCGGTACGCCAGCCGTTATGGCGTCGATCTCGACGGCGTCAATGGTTTCCCGAACCAGTTGTTCGGCTTCTTCTACGCTGTCTACTACTATCTCGACCGCAACGTGGTCTGCAAAGCCTTTTAGCTCTACTTGCTTTGGTAACGGGATTTTAAGAAGCTCGTCGTAGTCCGCATTCCATATATCGGGCCCCATTATTGAGCCTTGCGGCACGCCAGCCGTTATAGCGTATTCTTGTGGGCCTTCCATAGTTTCCGCTTGCTATTAGCATTCTTTCGTCCAGATAGTTGTCGACTAGTGCCAGATTCTCTGGCTCCGCGTCAAATTTGTGCTCTAGAGCGTCTAAAATATCTCCCCAATTTGCGCTGTTGTAGGCGTTTTTGACGTCTAGCGTGAGGAGAAGACATACTTTACGAGCTTTGAGGCTACCAGGCCATGCTTGTTTTGCTGTCTTTATGACTTTCTCGATCGCTCCGACTGTCGAACGACCTTTCCGGAAGCCATGTTGGTTGGAGGCAAAGCCTCCGGCACGGTCGATGTCGTTACGGAGTTTTCCTTATCTTCCTATGTCCAGCATTCAGAGTGGTCTACACAAAAAGAAAAATTTCTTAACTGGATAACAAAATTCTTGGCTCAAGAAAATTTTTGGGTGCCTGAAGGAAGACCGAAGTTGTGTTGGCCGAAGTAAAAATTTTTTTTGAAATTCTATTCTTGATGGAAGTAATTTTTTCTTAATTTAAATTATCATAAATACTTGATACAATAAATTTTTATATTTGATCAAGATTTTTAGATATTTTAGGGAAGCAGTGGCACCTACTTCAGCTGAGAAAAAATGTTCTCACCTTGAGAAAGTTTTTCTCTTGAATATTTGATGCCCATTTTATATTATTTTAGCGTGCAATTATACATATTGAATGAAAAAAAATGATTTAATATTATTTGATCTTCTAATTTGACATGTTAGTCAATAAAAATATTAATGAAAATTTCCTATCAAGATATTTAATTTTTTGGAGCAAGAGAGAAATTTTCTCAAGACAAGAAAATTTACTTCTATTAAGAACATAATTTTTTGGAGCAAGAGGCTGAATTTTCTCAAAACAAGAAGATTTTCTTGACTTAAATAAATTTTCTTGGATCAAGATACGTATTTCTTAAAGCAAGAGAATTAACTTTTGGCTTAAGTGAAATTTCTTGTGTCGAAAAAAAATTTTTTTTTCGCTCAAGAAAATAATTAGGAAGAAAAATATTTTCTTGGCTCAAGTGAACCTTTTTTTCTATGTGAACAACGAAGATGTTTCGGGGGTTCCCTTACCTTTGTCCAAGAGAACCAATCTCTGCCGCTTCCAGACCGTGGGAAACGTGCCAGTTGCCAAGCATGCATCGTAAGTGTTCAGGAGTATGTCTGGGTATTTCAGGGCTACAGTCCTGATCACCGACGTCGGGATGCCGTCAGGGCCAGGTGCCTTTCCCGTCTTAAAAGACTTTACTGCGTCTTGCAACTCCTTAGTTGTAAAAGGTGTTGGTTTGCCATCTTTTCCGTAGTGTCTTTTCTCCCGCGGCGGGTGCTTAGGAAACAGCTCCGCTACAATGCTGTGTGTGTGCCTCACTGAAAACTTTTGAACGACGACACCGATCGGGACGTATAGATAGATTTTGAAAAATCTAAAAAAAAAAAAATTTTATTTGTTGAAAGCGGTTTTTTTCGAATAACTTTTAAACCGCATTATCGATCAACTAAGCTCGAAAAATCACATCAATCGCCGCTAATCCGGTCAAAATCGGTTGATTAGTTTGGGAGATATCGTGAACAGAAGAAAACCGACAAAAGTGTTTTTCTTACATAACTTCGACATTTATTTCCGGATCGTTTTTAATCCAATGAAGTAATCGTTAAAGTTTAAAAAAATACGTCGATCGCCGCCAAGAACGTGAAAATCGATTGATTGGTTCGAGAGATATCGTCGATGAAATATTTGCAAACAAGTGTTTTTTTTAACATAACTCCGACGTTTTTTGGAATACTAGAAAATCGAACGCGCTTTGCGTGCTTCTGTCAACATTTTTATCATCGACAATTTAATTGATTAATAATTTTGCAAATTTTACTCATTAATATTTAACCGTTGCCATGGTAACCGTTGCTAAAGTGGTCACCAGAGCAACGAAAAGCGACAACAATAAAAACGTTACATCAACTATTTAAAAAAGGATCTTTAATACGGCTATACCGATCGATTCCAAAAACTAATCAGCTTCTAACATCAAAAAAACCACGTCCAACACCGTCAAGCCGGTCAAAATCGGTCGATTTGTACAAGAGATATCGTGAACAAAAAAAAACCGAAAAAATTGTTAATTCGGAGATACTCTGAAATTTCTAGTTTGATTAATTCAAACTCAAACATTTTTCATAAGACTGAAAAAACTGCCTTGAATGCCGCTAACCGCGTGAAAATCGGTTGATTAATTCAAACGTTATTGCGGTTTGAAAATTCAAAAAATAGTGTTCTATGAAACTTCTATCAGACTTTTGAGCT
Organism: Cotesia vestalis; assembly: GCA_000956155.1. Taxonomy (NCBI): domain Eukaryota; kingdom Metazoa; phylum Arthropoda; class Insecta; order Hymenoptera; family Braconidae; genus Cotesia; species Cotesia vestalis. The sequence continues at coordinate 36,714 of JZSA01006234.1, forward strand.
CGAAGAGCTCAAAAGCATAGAAAAGCTATTTCTTTGAGCTCGGAGAGCTAAAAATAACCCATAAGGTGTATTTTTGAGCTTGAAGGGCTCAAAAACATCATCAGTGCAATTTTAAGCGTCTAGGTATGGATTTAACGGGAAGTTACAGGGATGCCTTAAAGGTTAACCGTATTTCTAATTTTTAACTTCCCACTAAGAAAATTGAAAATTTTCAAAAGTTGTGAAGTTACATGTTTTCGCGATGGAGTATATATGTATGTACGCGCGCGCGCGCGTGTGTGTGTGTGTGTGTGTGTGTGTGTGTGTGTGTGTGTGTGTGTGTGTGTGTGTGACCCTCTTGTTACTTTTGAACAGCCAAACCGATTTTATCGCGATTGGTGCCATTCGAAAGGGATTAACTTAGATTTTGAACACAATTTGGACCGATTCGGACCAGTAGAATTTAAGAAATCTCGGAAAAACCACGAAAAAAATTTTTTTCAAATGCGGTTTTTTTGGAATAACTTTTGAAAGGCTCTACCGATTGATCTCAAAAACTAATCAGCTCTTGACATCAGAAAATCACGTCAATCGCCGCCGGTCCGGTCAAAATCGGTTGATTCGTTCATAAGTTATCGTGAATAAAAGAAAACCGAAAAAAGTGTTTTTTCGGAATTACTCCGAAATTCCTATTCCGATCAAATTAAACTGAAAGATTCTTCATGAGTCTTAAAAACTGCGTCGAATGCCACCAACTGTGTAGAAATCAGTTCATTCATTCAAAAGTTATTGCGTTTTGAAAATTTGAAAAGTAGTGTTGTATCTAATGTCTATCAGACTTTTGAGCTCGAAGAGCTCAAAAGCATACAGAAGCTATTTCTTTGAGCTCTGAGAGTTAAAAATAACACACAAATTGTATTTTTGAGATCGAAGAGCTCAAAAACGTCATAAGTGCAATTTCAAGCATTCAGGTATGGAATTGGCGGGAAGTTGCAGGAATGGCCTTCAGGGTCAACCGTTTTCCCAATTTTTTTTTTTTTAATCAACACACCAGAAAAATTGTAACTGTAATCATGCGTTTCCGAAATAAATTACTATTTTCTACCTAAAAACGTATTTATATAAAGAAAATAATAAAATATAAAATATTAGAATGATTGAGTTGAAAGAGAAAGAGAAATAACAAAAATTAATGAAATGATGAAAATAAAGGGGTACTTGGAGTTCAACGAACCTTTTGAACTTTTAATTGCACAAACCGTCAGACTAGTCAGTGCTTTTTTTCTGTTCGATCCGGTATTAATGGGCCTCTGATCGAATAAACTGAGTAATATTTTGACTAAAAGACTCACAAGCGGCACTTCTTGCTTATGCACTACATTGAGTTCAATTTCGATAGTGGCCAATAAAATTTTATATATTTATATTATGTATTATATATAAATACTTATATGCATACGGGTTATATACATACAATACAACATACATTTAACGTGGACAGAGATTCTTCCCGTAAGCGCAAGTTCACTGAACTTCATGACGTCGTGATACCGCCATTGCTGGGAATTTATTATCTCCTCGTGTCGATGCTTCGTCTTTTTGTGTATCGCCCTCCCGTCACGATGCGTTCTACTAGTGAGTAGTTCTTCTAATTTCATCTGCATGCTCAACGTTACGACAGTTATGTTCCAAAATTATTTGCTATGGGAACAATACTCAGGTAGGTATACCTTATAATTAATATTATTGACTAACTATTTATTCATTCTTCATAATTATTTATCATATTGTGGTAAATAATTCAATGAAGATACGTAAATCATTAATACATTACTGGGTCATAGATGATTCATTAACTTTATAGTGCATTCTTTGTCGTTTCATCGTTCCCCTCTAATTCTTGCGACAGGTTCATGTATTTTCTCGGAAATTCATTAGAAAGTTACGTACAAATGTGACAACTACGGTAAAACATTAGACGTGAAGATGTTACTGGTTAGTTAGATTTCTTTTTGTCTTATCCATACTACATAACTGAATTGCTAAGATGTTCTTAATATTTAGCTTCAAAATATGTCATTATGATTAATTAGAACTTTTTAGGTATAATATTTTAAATATGAACGATACTAACGTAATTCAAAAAAATAATACGTTATAATGATAATATGTAAAAGATATCATTTCATGTACCGTTGATATACATTCTATTTTCGAATTTAAATTTATAAAAGTAATCTATATAGTGTATATAGTGTGAATTTTATTGACAAACAATTTAACAATTATAAGGATCAATATTCAATCCATCATATGCAAAATAGTGACGGAATCTAATTAGGGAGGAAGTTATTGAATAAAAATAAAGTAATTTATTCTCATTAAAAATTATAACTCACCATTTTGGCAAAATAATGAAGAAAAAAAACTCAAAGCACTGAAATAAAATCATGAAAATAATAAATTTTTAAAGCTTTGGATTTGAGATTTAATAAAATACAGCTTACTCATTATTTCCAATTACTTATCCAATTATTGAATTTTTTACAAATTTACTAAAATATCAAGTGGCCAAAAATGATCCTAAGATAGTCAAAACCGGTACTTCTACCCTATACGTTTTAATTTTTTTAATTTGTCGCGAAGAAAATTAAAAATTTTCGAAATTCGAGGAGTTGTTGATTTTTCCCCGTTTTTTTAAAAATCTAGTTTTCATCAGAACTCGACATTTTGAGGTCCTAGGAAGCTTTCTTGACGATTTTTACGATGGTGTCTGTATGTCTAACTTTTGAACGGCTTAACCGATTTAATTGCGGGTGGCGCTATTTAAAAAGGCTTGACCAAACTTATTTCGATAACAATTTGAACCGATTTAGACTGGTAGATTTTGAGAAATCTCGAAAAAACTCTAAAGAAAATTTTTTCAAATTTCGTTTCTTTTTGGAATAACTTTTAAACAGCTTTACAAATCGATTTTGAAAACTAATCAGCTCTTCACATTAAAAAAGCACGTTGATCGCCGCTAATCCGGTTGAAATCGTTTGATTCTTTCGTGAGTTATCGTTGTCGAAAAAATCCGGAAAAAGTAAATTTTTCAAATTTCTCCAAAACTTTCGGTCTGATCAATATTTGTGTTTCAAAATAAATCATAGGATTCACACATCTACGTGAATTCAAAAGTAATTGTAGATTGCAGTTTGTAAATTTAAAGAATAGTATTTTATTAAACTTCTATCAGACTCTCATACTATCTGAAATAAAATATTCTCTTATTTTTTAATAGTACATTAGACTAGAAGGGCAGAAAATTGAGATTCCTGCCCTGCTTCACCTCGGGCATCATGGCACGCAGTTCAGGGCTCTCAAATTTCCGCCCTTGTAGTGTATACTAGTTTTCTTGCTACCCGGTCGAAAGTACGGAAAAAATTGCATTGAAAAAAATGTATGCCTGCCCCCGACATTTGCGGCACGAGCGAAGCGAGTGCTGCTGGCCGGGGGGAGGGCATCAATTCATAAAAAAAAGCAAATGTAATCATTTTTAAAACAGAATATAGTCTTATAACAAGGTCAATATTTTTATTTATAAATAAAATAATGAATATTGTTTTTAAATAAACACTCTCAATTATCGGTCATCAGATTATCATACGGATGTATTAATATAAGTGTGTATGTTGGAAACATGGAATATTAAAATTAGAAATAAATAACTTTGTCAAAAAAATTCAATTTAACTAGCACAAATTACAAATTTTTATTGTCTAATTTTTCAGATTTTTCTCAAAGATAATATACTTTTAACACTTAAAAAATATGATGCTATAGGGGAAACTTTAACATTTTATTTTCAAAAAGTTAGACATGCATAATATACTGGTGGATTCGTTTCTCATTAAAATGCCTTGAAGACAAAACGTTGGTTTCAAAAATCGGGACGTTATTGGTTTTACCCCGTTTTTCCACAATCGAGTTTCCATTAGATCTCAACATTTTGAGGTCCTAGGAAGATTCCCTGAGTGTTTCCGCGCAGATGTCCGTAAATCTGTATATTTGTATGTATGTATGTATGTATGTATGTATGTATGTATGTATGTATGTATGTACGCGCGCGCGTGTGTATGTGTGTGACCCTCTTAGTACTTTTGAACTCCAATGCATAGAAAAGGTATTTTTTGAGCTCGGGGAGCTTAAAACAACACAGATTGTATTTTTGAGGTCGAAGAGCTCATACTGCATTATTTCATAAATGCAATATCTTAAGCGCCTAACGGTCAGGTCTGAGCGTATTTACCGCTTCAGAGATGAACATACATGAACAGACCTGGCCAGGCATGAACAGGCATGGACAGGTCTGATCAGGCATGGACAGGCCTGGTCAGGCCTGAGGTATTTAACACTTCAGACATGAACAGGCATGGACAGGTCTGATCAGGTATGATCATGTTTAATTTCAGGTCTGGTCATACATGAACAGGCCTGATCAGGTCTAATTTCAGGCCTGATCATACATGAACAGGCATGGTCAGGTCTGATCATTTTTTCCCGGGCATACATGAAAAATGACCATGCCTGATCAGACATGGTCAGGTTTAGAAGCCCACTGTTACTTTTAATTAATTACTTTGTTTAATTTTATTGATATAGTACTTGATAGAGCCATATGCAATTCTTTATAATGAATTAAAATTAAAAAAAAAATGATTAAATACAGTTGTACGGCTGTAACACCAGCAGTCATCCATCCAACTACTAACCACGCTCAATGCTGCTTAACTTTGGTATTTTGATAGTCCTAATTTATTTATTTAACCGAATCTCATTATAACATCACATTTATTTAAATAATAAAATAAGTCATGATTTTAATATTAGGCAGGAGCAAAGCGGACCAAAACACCCTACAGAAAATGTAACAAATTTTTTATCTTAAAAATATTTAGACGTAATGATAAAAATAATTTTGCACATTTTGTGATGACCAAAAAAATTTTTTTCGTCAAAGAAAAAATTTTTATAACATCACTGACTATGCAAGTCTGATCAGATCTACCGGGAAAAAAATTATCAGACCTGACCATGCCTGTTCATGAATGATCAGGCCTAAAATTAGACCTGTTCATGCCCTTGATGTAAATTTTTCAAAAAATTCAATAAAAAACAAAAATTTTGAAAGAAAAAACGTCCCGAAAGGTCAATTTTTGAGAGAGTTATGGCTATTTGAAAATAAAAGCGCCATTTTTTTGAAAGCTTCATAACTTTTTTTGGGTTGGATAAAAAAATTCTGAAAAACGTCTTTCATCGAGTAGAAATAGTATATTACACACCTAGGGAAGTAAAGTAAGAAATGTCTCAGATCACATGTAATGGTTGGCCGAGGCGAAGCCGAGGTCAACAAACATGTGATCTGAGGCTTTCTTATTTACTTCCCGAGGAGTGTATGCTATTTTTCTCCTCGACGGAGGCGGAAAGCGGCATTTTCGTTTAGCGCAGCGGGAGGAAAATTGACGCTTTCCG
>JZSA01006236.1:0-17833 GCA_000956155.1 Cotesia vestalis
AATAAAATTAAAAAATGGTCAAGTGACAGCTAACTTTAATATCATAAAAAGTAGCATAGAAGTTAGCACACAAAGATTGGTTAACGTCAGAATGAAATCAAATAAAAAGAAAATAGAAAAAAAATTTTTTAAAAATTAAAATTATAATAAAACTTGAATAAACATTTAATTATTTTTTTTTTTTCATAAATTAATTTTGATTCAATGAAATTATCAAAATCTTCCCTTGTTTCAAAATTTTTCAAATTAAAAGTGCTGATTGTTTTTGAGTATAAAAAAATAGATTATGTTTGCTAATCAAAATTTACATATTAAAATTCAATAATAAAGCTGGAAAAACTTGTTTATTGATTAAATTTATCATTTTTGATTTTATTTTTTCCTTTGATTTATTTTCTAACTTGCTGTTGGAAATTTATAAAAATGACAAGCACATTTTCTACTTGTATTCTTACAACTTACAACACAACTACTTTTCTAACCCCAAAAGGGATTGCGGGGGCGTTAACAATGATAATCTCTCATTTTCAAACAATCGTTTCTATGGACTTGAAGTTTTGTTGGAACCTTTTATTTATAATGTAGAAATCATCTCGAATAGGATCTTACGAAATTCCTCCCCAACATAGAAGTGGGGAAGTGATAATTGTCAAAAAATTCATATTCTTCAAATACAGTTCTTACAGATATAAAATTTGATAGAATCTTAAGAGAAAGAGAAAATTACAGGGATGGCCTCAAGTTCAACCGATTTAAAAATTTTTTTTTCTTGATAATTATATTTTCTTACAACAATCGTCTCTTTGACAGCGGCGAAAAAGTTATTGTAAGGCTTCCAAAATTTTACTTTACATGCCCTGATTCGGAAAGATTATTTGAAATTATTACTTTTGTGTTAATTCTATATCTATAAGTATTCAAACTAGATGCTTTTAAATTATTTCAAATCGTTTTAAATCATTTTAAGTTAAATTTCTTAACCAAGGTGTAGCTATTCAGTCAAGAGACTAAGAATTTTACGTACATTTTATTTTTGCTGATCACATAACCAATGAATTGTTCTTATTACGGGATCGCGGAAATGTAACAGATTAAAATGAAAGCATTTTCTAAACACTTGAGCTGTGGAAAAGAAATTTGTCTACTTATTTTAAGAGAACTCGTAAAAAACATATACAAATAATTTTTTATGAAAAATTGATGTCACGGAGGAAATTTTAATTAAGTGTTGAAAAATATTGGTTTTCTAGTCAATCCAATACTTTTCAATATTTTTTCCTTTGTCTCAATACTTTTTTTTTATTCAGGGTTCGTCGCACTTTAAGCTTGGCAGATTTCAACTTCACTTATGAGATCTGCAATTCCTTTAACTGATGAAACTTTCAATGCTCATTTAAAATTTTTTTCTTCATGTTAATTATTATTCATTTTAGGAAGAAAGCCACGGGCATGTTATAGTGATGGCACATTGAAAGTTACAATGAATAATAGCAAGAATAATCACATGGAGAAAAGGTACAGGACAATCCGATGAAATTCAGAATCTGTGCATGTCAAAACAATACTCCAATTAAATTTCAAGTCTAGATCTAAAAGTAATATGGTCATTTATTGCGATAGTTTTGGTCAAGAAATATTACATAGTTCCCAGTGAACACATGACTGTAATATGACGTCATTTATAAGTCATAGGAATGTCACACTATTTTTCGTAAATATGACGTAAAATTGACCTGTCTTGTGATCCAATTATGATATAATTTTGACATCATTCTGATGTAAGTCTATTACTTCTCTGTGATGTCACGGAAATGACAGATATTACGTACAATTGACATAATATATAAACTACAATATTACGTAACATTAATGCCATCATTGTATGTCATAACGACGTAAGTTTAACATCATGCGTTTACATCAGTGACAAGTCACCATTGTACGTAATCTTGACGTAAGATTAACATCATGTGTTTACATCAATGACAAGTCACGGTTGTACGTAATCTTAACGTAAGATTAACATCATGTGCTTACATCAGTAACAAGTCACAGTCGTACATTATACCAATGCCATTTGAGAGTCATTATTTAACATCAATAATTAGTCACAATTGTACAAGTGACGAAGAAGATGTCTTGGTAGCCGAGTTCCCAGCTCTTCTGACATCCTAGTCCAGTCGGCGTGGAAAAAAAAAGGGGTTTGTTGGCAACTTTTCGACAAAATGGTCCGATTTTGAATTTTTTTTTTTAAAATACTCAGAAAAATATTCTTAACATTTGTGTGTATGTGGGAAGTGTTGCTTTTTTTTTGTTTAAAAAATAGCGTTTTAGCGTTGAGCTTTAAATTAAAATATCTCGGAAACTACGCAAAAGTAGTCGAGACATATTGCGTATGAAATTTAGAGAATTAAATAAGGCATAAAATGAGCCAAACCGGAAGTCTCTACGACTAATAGTTTACGAGATATTAATTTTTTAATCAAGAAAAGCGCGGTTCCGCTCGAGCGCTTATAAACAAATAGCTGTAACTCCGCAAAAAATCAATCGATTTATTTTTTTTTTAAATCAAAGCTTTTACTGTCTATTATGAGCAAAAAAATCGGCTAAGCTCAAAAAAATTTTTTTGCACTTACATAAATAATTTTCAGTTTTTTTTATTTATGCAATAAAAAATAGTTAAAATAAAAAAAAATATATTTTTTTTGCATGAATAAATTTTTTCGGCAATAAAGAATCGACCTGAAAGAAAAAATTTTGAAAAAAAAATTTTTTTAATACAAAATTACAGTGTACTAGTTTAAAAAAATATGAGCTCTACGGGGTTTCGATGTCGGGACCCGAGGCATTAAGCATGCGCCATTCCCCTCAAACCGCTGACGGAGAAAAATGGGGGAAATAATGATAATGTGAGGCGAATAATAACAATAGTAAGCGGTCGCTCAGAAACTCGGAGTAATTTCATTTTTTTATTTTTTCTTGTAAATTTTTCTATTTTTTTCTAAGTCTTAATTAGATTTTGAAAAATCGATTTCACAATATAGGTATCAATCGATTCAAAAAAGTTCCCCACACGATAGGATATCTATCCAATTCATGAAATTCTGAATCGATTGATACATATATTGTAGAAATGAATTTTTTTTTGTTAACTAACTATTTGTTTAAACAAATGGTAAAAATTAAAAAAAAAAAGTTCCCCACACGATAGGATATCTATCCAATTCATGAAATTCTGAATCGATTGATACATATATTGTAGAAATGAATTTTTTTTTGTTAACTAACTATTTGTTTAAACAAATGGTAAAAATTAAAAAAAAAAAGTTCCCCACACGATAGGATATCTTTACGATTCATGAAATTCTGAATCGATTGATACCTATATTGTGGAAATGAATTTTTTTTGTTAAATAACTATTTGCTTAAACAAATGTTAAAAATTAAAAAAAAAAGTTCCCTACACGATAGGATATCTATCCGATTCATGAAATTCTGAATCGATTAATACCTACATTGTGGAAATGAATTTTTTTGTTAAATAACTATTTGTTTAAACAAATGTTAAAAATTAAAAAAAAAAAGTTCCCTACACGATAGGATATCTATCCGATTCATGAAATTCTGAATCGATTAATACCTACATTGTGGAAATGAATTTTTTTGTTAAATAACTATTTGTTTAAACAAATGTTAAAAATTAAAAAAAAAAAGTTCCCTACACGATAGGATATCTATCCGATTCATGAAATTCTGAATCGATTGATACCTATATTGTGGAAATGAATTTTTTTTGTTAAATAACTATTTGCTTAAACAAATGTTAAAAATTAAAAAAAAAAAGTTCCCTACACGATAGGATATCTATCCGATTCATGAAATTCTGAATCGATTAATACCTACATTGTGGAAATGAATTTTTTTGTTAACTAACTATTTGTTTAAAGAAATGATAAATGTGTTTGTAAGAAAAGTTCTTCACACGATAGGATATTTATCCGATTCATGAAATTCTGAATCGATTGATACCTATATTGTGAAATCGATTTTTCAAAATCTAATTAAGACTTAGAAAAAAATAGAAAAATTTACAAGAAAAAATAAAAAAATGAAATTACTCCGAGTTTCTGAGCGACCGCTTACTATTGTTATTATTCGCCTCACATTATCATTATTTCCCCCATTTTTCTCCGTCAGCGGTTTGAGGGGAATGGCGCATGCTTAATGCCTCGGGTCCCGACATCGAAACCCCGTAGAGCTCATATTTTTTTAAACTAGTACACTATAATTTTGTATTAAAAAAATTTTTTTTTCAAAATTTTTTCTTTCAGGTCGATTCTTTATTGCCGAAAAAATTTATTCATGCAAAAAAAATATATTTTCTTTTATTTTAACTATTTTTTATTGCATAAATAAAAAAAACTGAAAATTATTTATATAAATTCAAAAAAATTTTTTTGAGCTTAGCCAATTTTTTTGCTCATAATAGACAGTAAAAGCTTTAATTAAAAAAAAAAAAAAATAAATCGATTGATTTTTTGCGGAGTTACAGCTATTTGTTTATAAGCGCTCGAGCGGAACCGCGCTTTTCATGATTAAAAAATTAATATCTCGTAAACTATTAGTCGTAGAGACTTCCGGTTTGGCTCATTTTATGCCTTATTTAATTCTCTAAATTTCATACACAATATGTGCAAATCAAATACAACAAGTGTAGTAGCCCTATCACGATAAAATATACATATTATTAGATATTTTTTTGATTTTAATTAGACATTATTCGTGAAAATAGTCGTTAATTAAATAATGTCAATAATAATAATAATAATAATAATAATAATAATAATAATTAATTTAAAAAAAAAAAAAAAAAATTGACATTGTTTCATTTTTGCTTTAAGATGAAGAATCAGTCGAGGAAAAAGAAAACGATGATCAAAATAAAATGCGAGATCAAAAAATTGATCCAATACCACCGTCGCTAAACGCAGAACAAGCGGGCTGTAGCAAAACATTAAGCGAAGAGGTTCTCAAGGTCCTGGGCGAAGATCCACTAGCCTCAAAGGCAATTGATATAAAACTACACTCGTCATTATCAGCAAGATGGAAACATTGGACAGCTAATGGTGTACCAAAACAAGAAATGGAAGATTTATTGTCCAAATACGCAAGACAGGAGGGTTTAGAGGCACCTAAACTCAATCTTGAGGTTAGCTCTAACCTGAGTGAATCAGCGGTGAAACGGGATAAATTTATCACCGAAAATCAGAAATCAGTTGGTTCAACACTGTCTGCGGTAGGGTCAGCATTATCGATGCTACTCGAAGAAGATGAGAGCATTGATAAACTCGTTTTCGTGGAAAGACTGAGTGATGCGACAAAAATTCTGTCAGATTTGCACTTCAGACTTTCTGAATCGAGAAAAGCTTTTATTCTCCCTGGCATGACCAAGCAGAGTAAAGATGTTCTATCTACTACCAAGACGGACGAGTTCTTATTCGGAAAGAACCTATCAGATAAACTCAAGGAAGCCAGAGCCCTAGACAAATTAACTCAAAATATGAGGTACCAGCAATCCAAGGCAGGAAACCAAAACCCTAGACAGCATTTAAACGGGAAAAGCCTGCCGGCGAAGAGGTCTTTCTCCAACCAGGCAGGCTTCTCGAGTCAGGCGAATCAGTCCAGACCTCGGTTTTTCTTCAAGTCGAGACAACAGTTCATGAATCCCAGGGTTCAGTCGCAGAAGACAAACAAGTACAAGAGCAAGAACAAATAAACGACGATGTAAGTTCGATAGCAGGTAGACTCAGATTTTTCTTATCCTCCTGGCAAAAGATTACCACAAATAAATTTGTTTTAAATTGTATTAAAGGATATAAAATAGAAGTCGCGAGAAAAGTGGTTCAATATAATATCCCCAAGGTAATTATTCCAGAGCTAGAATTAGAAAGATATAAAGAAGCGGTCGAAAAATTATTACAAAAAGGTGCAATTGAAGAGTGTAAACCTGAACCAGACCAATTTATTTCATCCTTCTTTCTGGTACCGAAACCTGATGGCTCTTATCGTTTCATTTTAAATCTTAAGAAATTAAATGAGTTCATAGATCCGAAACATTTTAAATTAGAGGATCTGAGGACAGTGACTAGACTTGTATTTCCAAATTTCTTTATGGCTACATTAGACATCGAAGATGCTTATTATTTAATTCCAGTCCATCAATCAAGTAGAAAATTATTAAGATTTCATTTCATGAACAAACTATATCAATTTAAGTGCTTAGTCTTTGGTCTTTGCACCAGTCCTCATGTTTTTACAAAAGTATTAAAACCAGTTATGAAAACGTTAAGAGCTAGAGGGTTTTCGTCAGTAATATACCTAGATGATATTATGTGTATTGAACAAAATTTTAACAAATGCCAAATAAATATATCAGAAACGATTAAATTTTTAAAATCTTTAGGGTTTTTAATAAATAAGAAAAAATGTAACTTGGTACCGAGCAATAGATGTAAGTTTTTAGGATTTATTATTGATTCAATTCAATATACTGTAGAACTCACTGAGGAAAAAAGAGAAAGGATAGGAAAATTATTATCAGAATTTTGTCAAAAAGAAAATTTTTCAATTTTAGAATTTTCCCAACTAACTGGTAAACTGGTAGCAGCTTGTCCAGCATTAGATTATAGTTGGTTATATACAAAAATTATTGAAAGAGAAAAACTTTTGGCTTTATCAAAAAACAATAATAATTATAATAGTATGATGAAAATGCCTTCCACGGTCATTCCAGACTTACTATGGTGGAAAAATAAAGTAAAAGATGGGAAAAGTTTCATAAAAACAGGAGACTTTAAATTAACAATTTTTACTGATGCATCTAATTCAGGCTGGGGGGCAACGGATAAGTCTAATAAAATTTACGGTTTTTGGAATCATAATCAGATCCATTGGCATATTAATTACAAAGAATTATATACAGTAAAGCTAGCTTTAGAATCTTTAGCAGACGGTATGAGGAACTGTCAAATTTTACTCAGAATAGACAATACAACTGCCATCTCCTATATAAATAAAATGGGAGGAACTAAATTTCAGAAATATAATCTACTAGCAAGGTCTATCTGGCAATGGGCAGAAGAAAGAAAAATTTTCTTGTTCGCCTCATATATTGCCTCAAAAGATAATGTAGAAGCAGATTCTCTATCCAGAATAAAAAATGAGGACACAGAGTGGGAATTAGCAAATTTTGCATTCAAAAAAATTATAGAAAATTTTGGGAATGTAGAGATAGATTTATTTGCATCTAGTCAAAATACAAAGTGCGAAAGATTTTTCTCATGGTTTCCTTGTACTAACGCAGAAGAAATTGATGCGTTTACAGTTAACTGGACCAATTTAAATTTCTATGCCTTTCCACCTTTTTCTTTGATCCTTAGAGTTCTTGTAAAAATTAAGACTGATAAGGCTTCAGGAATTATAGTGGTACCAGACTGGCCTAATCAGCCATGGTATCCACTTTTTTCATCCTTACTAGTTAGTAAACAAATAAGATTTAAACCTGATTCTAAATTATTACTATCTTCTTGTAGAACGAAACGACATCCCAGGGCGAATCAATTGAGTTTAACTGCAGGCAGAGTGTCCGCGAGGCATATATAAGGAGAGGAGCTCCAGTGGAGGCTGCGGACATTTTAATAGCTTCTCTGTCAGATAGCACTATGAAGCAATATGCTTCAGGATTAAAACAATGGCATCAATATTGCAAATTATCGAGTTCTGACTTTTTTAATCCAGAACAAAAAATAGTGTTGAAGTTTTTAACTCAAAAGTTTAATGAGGGCGCTTCATATGGAACTCTCAATACATATAGGTCAGCAATATCATTATTATCAGATGATAAAATTGGAGAAAGTCCAATGATAAGTCGCTTCTTAAAAGGTGTTTTTAAGATAAGACCTATAACACCAAAATATTCGCATTCCTGGGATATCTCAATAGTACTTAATTATATAGAAAAGTGGTTTCCACTAAATACTTTGTCATTAGAAAAATTAACAAAAAAGACAATAATACTATTGGCACTGTGTACAGCTCACAGGGCTCAAACTTTGGCAAATATTAATATAAAAAATATTTTTATGAGAGATAATGGCATTGAAATTAAGATTTTAAACTTAATTAAAACTTCTGGTCCAGGTCGCGATCAACCTACTCTTATTATACCAAAGTTTATAGAGAAACCTAAGCTATGTGTAGCATCAACCTTACTAGAATATATCAATATAACTTCAAAAATTAGAAATAAGGAAGAAAAACTATTTTTAAGTATTAAAAAACCTCACAATAAAGTAGGTAGTCAAACGATAAGCAGATGGGTCAAGACAGTACTTAAAGAAAGTGGGATTGATACCACAATCTTTTCTGCTCATTCCACTAGACACACTGCCACATCAACAGCCTTTTTAAAAGGAGTAGATCTAAGTATCATTAGAAAAACAGCAGGTTGGTCTAATAGTTCAAAAATGTTTGCAAAAGTTTATAACAGACCACTCCTGATAGATAATCAAGTTTTTGCTAAAGCTGTTATACATTAATATTTATTAAGTATTCTTAATTAATTATGTTTTTTTTACTGATAATTTACATGTTATTGTATCTTTTTCTTTTCTTTTTGCATATGTTCATATTACAAAATTAAAAAAAAAAAAAAAAAAACATTTTATATAAAAATAAAAATTGTTGTCTCTAAACAACTACATGGTGATATATTGTCGATTACTTATGTAATCTCGAGAACGAGGCTCGAAATATAATTAAATGATCAAACGAGCCTGCCGAAGGCAGGCGAAGTTCGATCGTAATTATATGAAGAGCCTCGTTCGAAGAGATTACAACCCTCCCATGGGAAAAATATTTTTTTCCCTCTCCCGAAATCCCAAAATAGACAAACAATTTCTATTTTTAACTTTAATTATTCTATACACTCTAAAAAATATGAAGTGTGGGACGCAGCGGAGGGCTGATGGAAGGGATTTTTTCCCTTCGGGGACTCTGAAAGTTGTGACATCTAGCGTGAACGAAGGTAACTACATGGTGATATATTGTCGATTACTTATGTAATCTCTTGATTAAGATAATTTGGTAAGGTTATAGCTAATTTGCACGTGTTATTCCATTTTAATTATAGATTAACAAACATCTAGTCAAATATCTTTAAGCTGAATTATTATTATTTAGCTTAGCTAAGTATTTCTTTAAAATCTAATATTAACAATATGATACTTTTCTAACTTGTCTATTTAGTTACATGTTTACTAAAATATTTAGCCACTCAAGGGCAAAGGGATTCTTGAGATTTCCATGCAAGTCTTTTATGACTTTTCTCAAGAGTCCCAAATGTCATGTGGCCAACACATGGCTCCAGAATTTCTCGAAACTCTTTTCTGGCTTCCAGGACCCAACGACAATACTCCTTTGTATTTACTCTAAATTTTACTTTTCCCCTTTTTTTTTTGTGAGCGATAAATTATAACGAATTTTCTACTTTACAGACGAGGACTAAAATTGCTTAAGATTTATTTATTTTATTCTTAGTAGAGGTTTATATTTAATTTTCGAATTAAGATTGGATTTAAACATATATCATTTGAGCATTTAAATTCGTGCTAAACTAACAGGTGGTGTCACCTGCAGAGTAATGCCTGGCATCACACCAAATACTTTTATTTACATTTGGAGATATTTTTAAAAATAGGGATTTCATTTTTTTAAGTTGGCCATAAGTGCAGTTGTACATTTATAATTATTTCCTTTTTCATTAATGTCCATTTATATTAATGTCTAATTTTACTTAAATACTTTTATTATTATTTCCAAAAAATCAAATGTCCATTTTTATAAATTTCCATATCCATTTATTCAAATGTCCAAAAATACACATTTCCAAGAATACAAAAGCAACACCAACAGGGATAAATTAATGTCACGCATAGTAAGTCATTTTCAAAATCAGTGACAAACTATTATTTTTTATAACATTGATAAAATTTGGGGGATTTATTTGCTTAATGTTGTCGATTGATCGAAATTTATCAAGTATAAAACTTTTTTGATAAGATGTCCAATTTACAATTAATTGCTAAATTTTAGTGAAAATTGGTTTGAAATTTTTTAAGAATCGGGAAGAGATAGACAGCTGTTTTAAGCCGTTACCTTGCAAATTTAAGTCCATTTTTAATGACAAAAATTTATGATTTCTTAAAATCATTGAATATATCTAATATATTAGCAAATATATAAAAAAATTTTCATTTACGTTTTTAAGAAAAATACATAAAAATTAATTACATGTTTGATTCAAATTTTTTTATTTCGAAAAGCTTTTAAAATAATCAAAGATCGATTCAAATTCCGTTTTGCTCTTTAAAATTCTCAAAAAATTATGTTTTTTTTTTTCAAAAAATAAAAAACAAGTTTGTTTTCTTTTTCAACATATTCTTTACATGATTAGAAATTAATTTGAACTCCATCTTGTACTTTAAAAAATTTCATGAAATCTAAAAAACTAATAGTTTTCTATTAGAGGAATCATTTTTTAATAAATTTTCATTAACTCTTAAAAACAAATGTAAGATGTTAATTTTCATTTACTCGACACAAAAAAAAAAGTTTAGGATCCGTAAAGACTAGAAGAAATTGATTAACCTGAATCAAGAAGAAAAAGTTCTTAAACCAAGAAAATTTTTTGCTTGACTCAAAATAATCAAATTCTTCAAAATAATTTTCTTGGTAGGGTGGCCCCTCATAATTTCTTAGCTATTAATGTCTCGGCAAATATATCTCAGCAATCATATCTCCGACAATAATATCTCAGGTCAAAAAGATCTCTAGCCAAAAACATCTCCACCGAAAAGGCCTCACAAAAAACATTTCATAACAAATTTTTCTCGACTACCAACATCTTATCATTACGGTAACAAGCTTATGTGTTAGTCTCATATCGAATAAACACACACAAAAACCATGATAAAAAAGGGCACAACACGGTGACAAGCTTATGTGTTGGTCTAATGTCGAATAAACACACACAAATGTTATGTTGATAACATTAATGTCTGAACGGGGATTATTGGTATGCCTTCGGTATACAGCTACTGGAAGAGCAACCACGATCACCGTATTTTTAATGTTGTTAAGCAGTTTGATCCAGCAAATATTTTACTGTAGTTACGTGGTGTTGCTCAAAATTTAGATTCATAATGAATGTTTATGTGAAATGGAGTGTTGTATAAAATTAATTTATATTCGAGCTCAAAAATATAATTTATATGTGATTTCGAGCTCTTCGAAATCGAAAGTCTGATGAAAGTTTAACAAAACACTATTTTTTGAAATTTCAAACTGTCATAACTTTGGAATGAATCAACCGATTTCTACGCGATTGGCAGCAATCGATGCAATTTTTCATGTCCTTTGAAAAAATCAAAAACAAAAATTTTTCAAATGTAAATTTTTGGAGTAATTAAAAAAAAACGCTTTTTTTGGTTTTCTTTCCTTCATATCTCTCGAACAAATCAACCGATTTTGACCGAATTAGCGGCGATCGACGTGGTTTTTATCGTTGAGAGCTGATTGGTTTTTGGAGTTGATCAATAAAGCCGTTTAAAAGTTATTCAAAAAAAATCACTTTTGAAAAAAATTTTTTTCCCAGTTTTTTTGAGATTTATCGAAATCTATCGGTCCGAATCGGTCCAAGTTGTATTCAAAATCTAAGTTTGGCCAAGCCCTTTCAAATGGCACCAGCCGCGATAAAATCAGTCACACACACACACACACACACACAAACATAGTGACACCATCGCGGGAGTAGTCAGGGAAGCTTCCTGTGACCTTAAAACGTCAAGATCTGATGAGAATTTGATTTTTGCGAAATGGGGTGAAACCAATAACTTCCCGATTTTTAAAAATTTAAGATTTTCTTAGCGGGAAGATAAAAATTTGTTATTGTAATTTACAATTTTTTCGAATGGTCTATTTCGCCCTAAATCTATAAAATCAACTGAAAAATATGAGTTTTATTTTATTAATCACGATAAGGTTATGAAATTATAAGATAACTTGTTTTTTTGAATTTTTTAGTGGCTCATTTTGCCTTTGATTTCACGCGAAAGGTTAAAAATGTATCAATAACCCGAATTTGTGGTGATTCAAAAAAAAATTAGAAAAATAAATTTTTGGTCAATTTTTGAGTTGGGCCTTCTTGCCCCACCCTACCCTACTTTAAAAAAACCTACTTTTGTAAATTTAATTTTTGAGATTTCTCAAAATTTATTCACTCTAATTCTTTGAACTAGCATCAGAAATTTAGGGGCAATGGAATTGTTTGAATCACTGCTTATTTCGATCGAATCGGATAAGCTGTTCAAAAGTTATGAAAGGCGCACACACACACACACACACACACACACACACACACACACACACACACACAGACATCATCGCAGGAATAGTCAGGGAAGCTTCCTAGGACCTCAAAAGGTCAAGATCTGATGAGAACTCGATTTTCGAAAAACGGGGTGAAACCAATAACTTCCCGATTTTTGAAAATTTTCAATTTTCTTAGCGGGAAGTTAAAAATAGGAAAAAATTTTTTTTCAGAAGTAGTTGTTTGGAATAACTTTTAAACGGCTTTACTGATCGATTCCAAAAACTTATCAGCTCTCAACCTCAAAAACCCACGTCGATTGCCGCCAATTTGTTCAAAATCGGTTGATTCGTTCAAGAGATATCGTGAACGAAAAAAAACCGAAAAAAGTGTATTTTTCACATAACTTCGATATTTCTTTTCGGATCATTTTTGGTAGAATAGAATAATTTTTAAAGCTTAAAAAACTGCGTCGATCGCCGCCAAGAACGAAGAAATCAGTTGATTGGTTCGAGAGATATCCTTGACGAAATATTTGGATACAAGGATTTTTTCAACATTACTCCGACATTTTTTGGAATAACTTTCAAACGGCCTTACCGATCGATTCAAATAACTAATCAACTTTGAACATAAAAAAATCAAGTCGATCGCCGTCGGTGCGGTCAAAATCGGTTCATTCATTCGTGAGTTATCGTTGACGAAAGAAAGCCGAAAAAAGTGTTTTTCCAGAATTACTCCGAAATTCTTGGTTCGATCAAACTTAACTTACAGATTCTTTATAGAGCTTGAAAAATTGCGTCGAACGCTGCCACCCGCGTAAAAATTGGTTCATTTATTCAAGAGTTACTGCAGTTTGAAAATTTTAAAAATTGTGTTTTATCGAAGTTTTATCAGACTTTTGGGCTCGAAGAGCTTAAAAGCATAGAAAAGTTGTCCCTCTAACCTCATCCCGAGAAAAAATGATTTTGCCTAATTATATATGGTTATATATAATATAACTTATACATAATCATTACAGATGATTTTACAGCTATAATTCCGACGCGGTCACCCATCCAATTACTAACCACGCTCAATGCTGCTTATCTTTGATGATCCCAGTACATACATGATTATATACGGAATTGTATATGAGGTCATATCTTTATATATATAATTCTTCTGTGAGTGTGTATGTCACTGAACTTCTCTCAAACAACTGGACCGATTTTGATGAAATTTTTTGTGTGTGCTCAAGGGGATCTGGGAATGGTTTAGATTCACAATTTTGTGCGCTGGACGATGTTTCTTTAATTAATTTTTAATTTATTAGTAGTTGTTGATTTTGGAATGTTTTACATTGGGTCCGACAGACGGCGCTACCATCGCAGTGTCAAATTAAAGACGTGTAGACAGGACAACGTCTGTCGGGTCCGCTAGTATATATATATATATATATATATTCGTTATAACGCGGCTTATCAGCACGATAACGTTTTCAATTTATCTCCGATTCTTCTTAAACTTAACATACTGCATCTATCGATAAAGATGAAGGTTAAGTTAGAAGATGAACTTAATCGGGCAAGTAGTTTGGAAATGACAGACTTTTGAAGTTTTGAATATCGTCAAAATTGACGTTTTTACCACTTCAACTTGGTGTAATTTCTGTACCTGACAAGATATTGAAATTTGGTTAATTTCATGGTAAAGCTCTTGCATTAATCTTTAATTTTCACTCCTAAGCAGTAGTAATAGCCTCAATATATTCATTTTAAAGTATGTTTAAAAAATAGATTTTAGTAGGTTTCATAAATAATTATTTTAGTAGCTGTTGGATTGACTTTGAAATCTACTTTCATTTCGGCTGTCCAATGGTTTTTTTTGTATTCTAATTGGTTATAGAGAATTGCGTATGACCATATCAAGTACTACATCCATAAAAGTAACCAAATAATTAATTAGAAGTGATAATATATAATTAAATATTGTTATACATAATTATATACAGTTATATATAATCATATATAGTTATATGTGATTATATATAATTAGATCTGGCCAATTTTTGGATCCTATCATATATAGATCATTATGCATGATTACATATGATTATTAGATAAAAACTTTTTTCTCTGGGACATTATTAATAGTATATTGTGCAACAAGTGCGACAAGTTGTCGATTGCCCACGAAAGCGAAGTTGAACGCACGAGCGAAGTGAGTATATATATAATCATATATATAATCATATATGAGTTATATGTAATCATATATAAGTTATACATAATTTTATATACTCATACATAACTACATGTAACAACATTAAATTATATATTATTACCCCTAATTGAATATGTGGTTATTTTTAGGGATATAATATTTGATTTGGTCGTACCTAATCCTGTAACCAAAAAAAAATTATTACAGATGATTTTACAGCTATAACTCCGACGCGGTCACCCATCCAGTTACTAACCACGCTCAATGCTGCTTAACTTTAATGATCCCAGTGCGTCTTGAAATTCCCGGCTGCCATGCTGTCGCCTTATAAGTATAAATGATTCTATGAAGTACATAACGTATCAAATCAATTTATCAGAAATATAATAGAAAAATTAATTTTATATTCCTGCGCCGCTCGCTCAGCTCCGTGAACTGACCAGTCCATCGTTTGACCCTCGGGTCAGCTTTCCGTCGTCGGTAATTCTCTTGGGGTTGTCCCACGTCGATGATGCTCGTCAATGATTCTCTTCTCGGGTAAAATGGCCGTCGTTTAACGTACAGATACAAGAATTCCTATCTTAAAACTAACTTAGGATAATGACTCGCAATTTGAATTTATTTCGCGCGCAGTTGAGCTTCGATCGGTTTTTCCCACGCGAGGGCGACTCGGTCGCGGCGAATCCAACCAATGACCTGACGAATAACTGGAAACTTTTTATTCAAAATAAAATTTAATTCGAAACTAATAAAAAAAATTAAACAACTTATTAACAGGTGGCGCTAAAAGCGGCTTGTTACAAATTATATATGATTAGATATGATTATATTTGGCCATTTTCCATATATAATCATATATAACCGATTTATATATAAATATATATAATTGTATGTAAATAATTTTTCTCGGGCATCCAGTAAAATGGATATATATTAAAATAAAAAATCGTCTGGTAAGGAAAAAATGGATAAATTGAAAGAGAATTAAAAAAATTAAGTTCTGAAAAATGACAGGCGTAGATTTTGATGTAATAAAGACCTCCATTTTTTTATTTTTATGCTAAGTCTTTTTTTTTAATTATTACAATTTGATTTATATAATAATAAAAATTTTGAAATAAAAAATAAATGCAGGTCTAAATTGGTGCAAAAGAGATGCAAATATATTATTTCTAATTCCTCCTTCAGAAAACGTTGATTGTGGCGCTCGTTAAAATTTTATTTTTTAAATTTCTATTCAAAAAAAAATTTTTTTTCTAAATATCAATAAATGAAGTTGTAACTATCCAAATTATGAATAACTTAATTTTTTTTATTTTTTGTAAATTCAGTTCCTTCGCCGAGATATTGATTCTCAAATTTATCGATTGTCTGTTGTCCGCCAAGTTCACACTCATGAATTGTTAGACGTTAGAGATCCGAAGACTCCGATACCCGTGCTCGAGAAATAGAATTAAAATTAATTTGTAAATTATTAATAATAATGATAATAAATATTTAAATAAATAAAAGCGTTCATCAACTACTTTAATCACAACACTAGGATTCCAACCTATAAAATTGCTCACCCGTGTGTCTGATGAGGACCACAAAACAAATCAATTAACGGCCCACATCTGTAGACTGTAGTAGTTGGAGTCTGAACTTTTTCTTTTAGTATTCTCACTTTGAGCTCGTTTTACTCAAACATCTTCAAGAAATCTTCTTTAGTCATTTCGATGCTCAAATAGCTGTTTTTTTTCCTTTACAATGTCCTTGTACGAAGATTCAAGAAAATGGAAGTTTAGTGTTGAAATTTCCTTATCTCCAAAATCCGGAGACAACCTCCGTAGACACGTTCCATTGCTTCGCTCAGTATGTGAGCACTGAAGTGCCAAAAGACTTGTTGACCATCTGGGCTGTCAAATTTGAGTAATTCTAACTTGCAATCACGGTCTAAAGGTTCCAAAATCCCACAGTTCATTATTAATCTTAGTAATCATTGTATTGTCAGCAAGTTCTTGATTTATTCCCCTAGCTATATGTCATACGAGCTAGTATATTTTCAAGATCTATCTAAGTTTATTATAAGTAAATAAGAAAAAGTTTATGTTGAGTCTAATAATTTTAATTAAAATTTTTGGTTTTCAATCAATGTAATCGGACACGCGCTAGAAAGAACATTTTAAAAAAACAACAAAGTTTTTAGAGCCAGGATTACGTGTAAGAAACACTCTGAAATCACGTTGAGCTATAATTCAATCAAATTGTTTTAAGACATAAAACAGTATTCCAAAAATAATGGAAAGATTGAGTGTTTTTGTTTTCGATTTTTTTTTAAATATCTTGATATTTTGTTTGAAACTATGTATAAATTTTTAACAAACTTAAGATTCTAAAATAAAGTTCAAGACTTTCTTCGACATTTAGAGGTAATTGTATTTCAGGTATCAATACATCTACCAATTGACAAAACAATTGATTGTACAATGTAGACTTCAGAGTTAGTAGTTAAACAGGGGGGGGTAATACTCAATCAGTAAAACAGATTTGTGGGTTCGTGTCCATTCTAAGTGAGGAATCTACCTTACCGACCGTGGTTATTACCATCCACAGATATGGATGGCCTGTTTTTACCCACAGTTTGAGGATATGGTCGAGGTGGCGCTGGTGGTGAATTCCGCAATTTAAATCTTACCATCCGCCATTTTTCCGCCAATTTTTTTAATCCGGCATCTCATAGCTGCTATCCGCCATCTGGTGGCTGCTATCTGAGTCTGAAATCTGCCATTTTGAGTTGTGAATCCGCCATTTTGAATCCGCTATCTGGTGGGTGCTATCTGCCATCTGGTAGCTGCTATCTGAGTCTGAAATCCGCCATTTTGAGTTGTGAATCCGCCATTTTTAATTTGCTATTCACCATCTGGTGGCTGCTATCCGCCATGTTGAGTTGTGAATTCGCCATTTTGTTAAAAAATGCACCTGTGATCTCAGCTTCAACTATTGTTGCTTAGATCACAGGTGCATTTTATTGTTTATATTCTGGAAAGATTAATATATTCAAACTGTACGTATGAGGAGTACATGCGAGAAGATACGCCATCTGTCGAGGTTTCTGTCTACTTCTAAACAGGTCTGAACCTGTTCAAGGTCACGGTAACTGCGTAGTTTGCTTTATTCCTAACTGCGTAGTAGATGACTCATTCTGTTCTAGAATTTTCT
>JZSA01006240.1:0-18575 GCA_000956155.1 Cotesia vestalis
TTTCGCCAAGTCTGGGACTTTTGAGAGCCCGGCAGCTTGTCACTGTCGGGAGATACTATGGAAGTCCCAGGCCAGTCAGGCGTGGACTGTTTTACCGAGTCGGTTGTTCTCTTGGTTCCTGGCCATTGGTCAAGGCAGGTTCGGAGGACGCTGGCCTAGGTTGGACCAGTTGGCCGTTAGTTAGAGTGTCATGCTGGGCTTCAGTCAATAGTCTTCAGGGACGGACACTCTAGCGCCAGGCTCAGACAACTCAGCATGTGTATACCTAGCTGAGGTCTCATCCTGAACAGGCATCCGTGAACCGGACCGTTTGGTAAACACGGTAGGCTTCACGGGGTAAGGCCCTGGAATGGTTGAGAATCCTAATTTATCCTATCCCTAGGCGCCACTTGGTCGCTATCGCGGGTCGATTCACACTCTTGGGTAGAGCTGATCACTCTGACTAGGGGAGTGTGGATTGAGCGGTGATAGTTACCTTCTTGTAACTTTTATTACCCTGATCGGGTCATTAATGAGGATTTGTTTGGATGAATTTTTTAGATCCAGGTAGTCAAAGCCGAGGACGGTTTGTGTGGTCAGGAGAGGCTGAATGTGGGAGTACTTTTCCACTCTCAAAATTTTTCCGTCAACCACTGTACTCTTTGGGCCATAAAATCCCTTTCCCGGCATTCAAGGGGCTCATGACGTCACGGGACCCCAAGAACAACGCTGTGTTAGAAAAACTAACACCCTCGAGAGTCAAGGGGCACGAGGCAGATTTTCCTCAGCCTCTGAGATACGCACATCAACGGTTTAAGACACTTGTCATATTTTCTTATACTTAATTTATCGCATTATTGTAATTGCTGAGAACCATCTTGACACTTATATTTATAAAAGACTTTAATTATTGTATTACTTTACGGATAACTATATTCTACGAGATTGATTAATTATTTTTTTTCATTATCACTTGTTTTTTGGTATACCTCAGCGTCATTCACGCTAACGTGAACCACTCTAGCGTCATTCACGCAGACGTTAATCACTGTAGCGTTTAAAACTATTTAGAGTAAAGATTTTATTTGAAATAACAAAAAAAACTATTTTGGAGATCAATAATTTATTATTCATTTGAATGCTTTTATTGGAATGATTAATTACAATTAATTAGTTAATTTCCTTGATTACAAAAATGATATGAAAAATACTGCCATTATTTATAAAACAGAATAAAATAGTTAAACCAGACAGCAGTACGGAAACGGGAAAAGTTTTATTTATAAACGAAAATAATGAAAATGACATATTTAATTTATTAATTGCATCCAATACATCCGAAATTAATGAACTAGAAGATATGTCAAACAATGAAGTTCATCTGTGTAGTATTAGTCGTGAAACACTCCAAAATTTGACTAATGAAGTAGAAGATTCTACTGGTGCCGGTACTGGTAGTCATGAGATACCGGTAGCCCTTGAAATTCAATTGCCAAACTTGGGTAGTTTCAATGGCAATAGCCAAGAAACACTTCAAAAGTTAATAGGTCAAGTGGAAGATTCTACTGGTGACGGTACTGGTAGTCATGAGGTGACAGTACCAGCTTTTGCAAGTCTTACAAGTCAAGTAGAAGATTCTAATGATTTCACTAGTGGAATCAAACTGCTTCAAACAACATCCACCGAAACAAATATACCGGAAAAAAAACGAAAGAAAGTTAATAATAATGAATTGAAGCCATTTTCTTCTAATTCAGAAAACGAGAAAAGACAAATAATGTTAAGCTGGCTGTTAATTGATAAAAAAACACTTGGGAGCAATAGAGAGCGAAAAAAAAATGTCTCACAACTATTAACTTTGAGCCAAAAAATGTACATGATGGCTTCATGGATGACCAAGTTAATTTGTCAATCATCAAAAATGAATTAGACAGTGATGCTTACATACAGCTGAGACAAATTATTAAAAAAAAATAGATAACAACATTTATAGCTGTAAATATTGTAAGAAACACCTGAAATCACAATGTATCCAGTGTGATGCTTGTTTGGAGTGGATCGACAAGAGTTGCTCAGGATTAAAGAAATTCCCTTCTAAAACATCACACTGGTACTGCCAGAAGTGTTCAATGGCATAATAAGTGCTGTTATTTACGTAAAAACTTTTTTTTGTGTTTCAATGTTTGAATTATTATATTACATATTGTTCTTTGTTTTAAAAAATTATTTATGTTGAAATAATTTTTAACTTGCTGTAAGCACAGCTTTTTATAAGATATCTAATTAATATTAATCAGTATAATAAAAAAAGTTATTATTATTATTATTATTATTATTATTATTATTATTATTTTAATATTATTATTGAAAGATATGGAGAAATATCTGTCGTTAAGTAATTGTAACCTGATATTTTGAAAAATTAGATATTTCTTCATAGTCGAACAACTGACATTGTATTACATACATAAAAAAATAAATTTTTTAACAAATGCTATTGTTAAGCCGTACACGACTATTTAAGAGATATTATTTCAAAATTTTAAGTACATTCCGGCCTGACGGCCAATGCAGTATATAGATACATTTCTATGAAATTTACTTAACAATCACCCAATTATTGTTTATATATAAACACTTTTGAAGCTAACAGTGTAAAGAAAATATTTTTTTAATAATTCAAACACCTCATAGATTAAAAAATATTTCAATTTATCATTCGTTCAAAACATTATTAATGTTTTATTTATATTTGTGGTGGCTAAAATTAATATATTTTAATTAAAGAATTCAAAGTGGTATATGTAATTGATTGCTCTACATAGAGTTTTTATTTTAAATGATATCTTCACGCTCAATGAAGTTAAACGCTAGAGTGGCTCACGTAAAAAATGATTTTGCATAATACCTATACATAATTATATATAACCATATATAGACTTATATATGATTAGAGAAATTATAATAGACTTATATAAGTCTATGTATAATTATATATGGAGTCATATATAATTAGATCTGATGGGACCTGACTTATATTAGCCCATATGTAATTATATAGGGGAGGGGGGGGGCAAAGTGGGCCCCGTAAGCTAAAAATAGGATTATCTTTACTTTTTTTTACTCGTTACACTACTTAATAGGCCCTTGTTTGTTATTTAACATTGATGAGCTGTGTCCATTAAAATGAAAAAATCCAGAATGTGGGGCAAAGTGGGCCCCCATCGAAAAAAAATTGTATAAGATAAATTTATTGCTGGTGTTACTTTTTTTAAATTCTTCACTTCAAATATGTTATGAATAAGCTTTGTTCATAATAAATTACGAATTTTAAAATATGGGGCAAAGTGGGCCGCCTCCAAAAATTTTGTCATAAAATTGTTCTTCATTTGCTTTACTTTTTTTAAGTTTATTTAAATTTCGGTGATGGCGAATCAAACAAAAACTGATAATTTTCAAACTCAGTCACGAGGTGAAGATATTGAAGAAGAATAAGAAAACGAAGAAATTGTTGCTCATTCTTCAAGGATGACTACTAATGAATACAAGTAACAATTTCTTCGTGAAGTTTATGGAGACCAGAGTTTATCAGATTCTGACGAGGAACCAGAAAAGAAGCGAAAATTAGACGACTTCAATATTTCACCTCAAACTATCCTCCCTTTAATGGAAAATCAAACTAGTCACAGCAATTCAAGGCGTAAAAGTACTGCGATTATCACAACACGGAGAAAAAAATATCGTGATAAACACGAAACTTTGTATCGTCATTATCACAATCATATGTATAGCGACTGTTAACTAACGTTTGTATTCTATCACTATACGTATTGTGATTACCTCAAAACGTATAGTGCTAAGGACTATACGTATCGTGATAATCACGATACACCGCTTGCAGCGCCACTACTTTCCCACTACTTTTCGCCTGGATCGTGATAATTACGATACGTATAGTTATGAGAGCGATATTTTTTTCTCCGTGAAGCTCACCGTATAGACAAACACTTTTAGACAAGAAACAGCAATCGAAAAACGTACCTAAGAGGAACAAAACACTGGGTGGTACACTTAAAGTAAAAGGGAAATCGAAGGAGTCTGTTGACGATACTGCTTGCATTTTCTGTAAAAAATTATACTCTGAATCTGTCGAATCATGGATTCAATGCGGCCAGTGTAAAAATTGGGCCCATGATTCTTATGCTGGAGTAAAAAATAAAGTAGTTCGGAGCTACACGTGCGATATGTGTAGATAATTGTAAATAATTATTGTATTTGTTTGTATTTTGTAAAAGAGAAATAAATCTAATTAGTAATAAGTAATTTGGAAGACATAAATATGCTAATAAGTAAGAAATGAATAGTCGTCAAAAAGTAAAGGTGACTTATGATCAGCCTTGTTTATAGAAAATTTCAGGGTGCCCACTTTACCCGTAAATTTTTGAGGCCTTCCAAATTTTAGGGGGGCCCACTTTGCCCCCCCCTCCCCTACATATAATTGTATATATTTTTTTTACCCGGAAAAATAAAAACAAACCACTTATAATGGTCAAAATATTAGAATGAATGAAGCTAACGTGTATTACACGCGAAAAAATACTAACACTTATGATAAATATAAACATTTTTAAGCGTTATAATCTCGAAAAAAATAAGAAATTCAAGGAATGTTCTTTAGTGTTAACGATTTCTTCCGGATAATTTTAGTAGCTGTAACCATTCTAAAGGTGTTTGTAAGATAAAAAGAAAATTTATTATGCGCCCTTATGGTCCTGCAGAACTAAAATGGTTTAATATTTGAGATACACCCTTTATATACTACGAGGAACCAGAAAAGAAGCGAAAATTAGACGACTTCAATATTTCACCTCAAACTATCCTCCCTTTAATGGAAAATCAAACTAGTCACAGCAATTCAAGGCGTAAAAGTACTGCGATTATCACAACACGGAGAAAAAAATATCGTGATAAACACGAAACTTTGTATCGTCATTATCACAATCATATGTATAGCGACTGTTAACTAACGTTTGTATTCTATCACTATACGTATTGTGATTACCTCAAAACGTATAGTGCTAAGGACTATACGTATCGTGATAATCACGATACACCGCTTGCAGCGCCACTACTTTCCCACTACTTTTCGCCTGGATCGTGATAATTACGATACGTATAGTTATGAGAGCGATATTTTTTTCTCCGTGAAGCTCACCGTATAGACAAACACTTTTAGACAAGAAACAGCAATCGAAAAACGTACCTAAGAGGAACAAAACACTGGGTGGTACACTTAAAGTAAAAGGGAAATCGAAGGAGTCTGTTGACGATACTGCTTGCATTTTCTGTAAAAAATTATACTCTGAATCTGTCGAATCATGGATTCAATGCGGCCAGTGTAAAAATTGGGCCCATGATTCTTATGCTGGAGTAAAAAATAAAGTAGTTCGGAGCTACACGTGCGATATGTGTAGATAATTGTAAATAATTATTGTATTTGTTTGTATTTTGTAAAAGAGAAATAAATCTAATTAGTAATAAGTAATTTGGAAGACATAAATATGCTAATAAGTAAGAAATGAATAGTCGTCAAAAAGTAAAGGTGACTTATGATCAGCCTTGTTTATAGAAAATTTCAGGGTGCCCACTTTACCCGTAAATTTTTGAGGCCTTCCAAATTTTAGGGGGGCCCACTTTGCCCCCCCCTCCCCTACATATAATTGTATATATTTTTTTTACCCGGAAAAATAAAAACAAACCACTTATAATGGTCAAAATATTAGAATGAATGAAGCTAACGTGTATTACACGCGAAAAAATACTAACACTTATGATAAATATAAACATTTTTAAGCGTTATAATCTCGAAAAAAATAAGAAATTCAAGGAATGTTCTTTAGTGTTAACGATTTCTTCCGGATAATTTTAGTAGCTGTAACCATTCTAAAGGTGTTTGTAAGATAAAAAGAAAATTTATTATGCGCCCTTATGGTCCTGCAGAACTAAAATGGTTTAATATTTGAGATACACCCTTTATATACTAGTACCATGATATAAAAAATTGCTAAACATGCTAAAAAAATAAATATCATAGTACCGAAATTCTTATGACTTAACATTTTTCTAACATATTAGTCAATGAGTTTTGATATTTTATCCATTTAAATAATTTAATGGAGCCTTAGAACAAAGCAATAACTCTTACTGACGTGTAGAACGCTAGAGTGAAGCACGCTAGCGTGTAGAACGCTGGAATAAACTCTGTTAATATATGATGCAACAGAAATCTAAGAAAGTTGACGCAGGAAGTAAGCCTCGCTAGCGCGTGTGACTCTAGAGTGAGTCACGTTACAAAAGCACATGAGACATAATATAGAAATTTATAAGAAACTAGAATTTTTAACGGCGCGCATTCGCGCGCCCCCTATCGGAATTCTCAAATGAATTTATCCTGTTCGATTTATATCGATATATTAATATGTTCACGTACCAGGAAATTGACCAATAGTAACTGAGAAGGGTTTATATTCTACCAACAAGGAAACAGGTCTCATTTTTTCGACTATTGACTAACTTCAAACTGTCATGGATTTTTAATGTAGGGATAACTTAAAGAAAGTTTTTTGGCATGTTTCTTTACTCTATAAGTATTAGATAAATACTATAAAAAATATTTTTAACAATTAGCATCACAAAAAAAAAGTAAATAGTTCATTTCAATCTATATAGGCTTATAATTGTATAAACCATTGAATAACTTTTTTCTTTAATTTACAAGATAATTTTATATAACAATTACAATGGTAACCTTCAATTTAGTAAATTATTGCTTATTGCTCAAAATATTATTATTACTCTGATGTACAACAAAGTACGTATAACATATAAAACAACTATTTATATAAAAGTAAATAAATAAAGCAGATTTTATTTTAAAAAATCTTAAATTACTTTGTTTTCATTTTTATTGAGAAAAAAGAAATAAAAGTTCAAGATAAATATAATTTTAGCTTTTGATTTCATCAGTTTTTCAGAGACAGAGGAATACAAGGCCGTGCGATAATTTAATCCAGCAAAAATTATTTTGTTTCATAATTACATTTTCACAAATTACAAAAATTTTATTTTAAGAGAAAACATTAATAATTAAGGATTTTTAATGGGTACGGTTGAGGTTTTGTTAATAAGTAAACGCGAGGTTAATCAACTATATATATATTGAAATGATTCACGACAGAAATATATATCACCCGGAGCCACGTGCACTCAGGACGGGGAGTTAGGTCGGAATAATGGTGTCCACTCCTACACTTTGGGTATCAGAGTTGAAGTTCAAAGGGTAGTAGTGGGGTAGAAGGCCCCGAAGATTTGCGAAGGGACACGAAGGAAATCTTCGGGAAATAGAAAAGCATGAGAAAATTGCGAAGGGGCAATAAGCCTTCGTGACGTCAGCGGGCCCGAGAGTACAGCTGGCCATGCTGACCTCGGGTCCTCTATCACTTGGGTTTATTGCACATAGAAAAAGGAGTAATAAACAGGAAAGGTTTTGGGAAAGTTGTTGGGAAAAAACTCATGGGAAAAACCCATAAGCCGGAGAGAAAAGGCTCCAGATCTTAAGTGTACAAATATTTACAACTTAATCCTATTACACTGTTTAGGATTTTTAATGGGTACGGTTAAGGTTTTGTTAATAAATAAACGCGAGGTTAATCAACTATATATATTGAAATGATTCACGACAGAAATATATATCACCCGGAGCCACGTGCACTCAGGACGGGGAGTTAGGTCGGAATAATAGTGTCCACTCCTACACTTTGGGTATCAGAGTTGAAGTTCAAAGGGTAGTAGTGGGGTAGAAGGCCCCGAAGATTTGCGAAGGGACACGAAGGAAATCTTCGGGAAATAGAAAAGCATGAGAAAATTGCGAAGGGGCAATAAGCCTTCGTGACGTCAGCGGGCCCGAGAGTACAGCTGGCCATGCTGACCTCGGGTCCTCTATCACTTGGGTTTATTGCACATAGAAAAAAGAGTAATAAACAGGAAAGGTTTTGGGAAAGTTGTTGGGAAAAAACTCATGGGAAAAACCCATAAGCCGGAGAGAAAAAGCTTCAGATCTTAAGTGTACAAATATTTACAACTTAATCCTATTACACTGTAAAATTTAAACTAAATTATTCTACTGTATTTACTACATTTTACAACTTTAAATCTTAACTGTAGCCTAAATGTCTAACAATAATAATTTTTATTTTTAACTAAATTTTAAAGTAATTTTTAAACTAAAATTTAATGTCAGCGGTCACATGACCGCCACAATAACAATAAAATGTTTGTTGAAAGGAAAAAAAAAATAGCTGTAAATAGTTGTACTCGAGAATATTATTACATATCAGGCTTACTCATTGATGAAATTAAATTCCGTCCATTTAAAAATTAAGAATTATTTTTAAGTTTATAAATAATGGCAGTATTTTTCATATCATTTTTATAATCAAGGAAATTAACTAATTAATTGTAATTAATCATTCCAATAAAAGCATTCAAATTAATAATAAATTATTGATCTCCAAAATAGTTTTTTTTTGTTATTTCAAATAAAATCTTTACTCTAAATAGTTTTAAACGTTATAGTGATTAACGTCTGCGTGAATGACGCTAGAGTGGTTCACGTTATCGTGAATGACGCTGAGCTATACCAAAAAGCAAGTGATAATGAAAAAAATTTTTAAGTGAATTAAGTTAACGTATTACATACGAAATAACATTAATACTTATGGGAAATGGTTAATAAACTATCATAAAGAAAAAATTAAATTTTTCAAAATATTGTTGTATAATCCAACAGAATTTAATAACTAATAAAAAATATTTTTATCAACTTAAAAAAAAATTTAATTTGAAATAATAAGCCTTATAAATCTGAAATTTTTCATTACAGCTTATTTATTACATTATAAATGTGTAAATATGTATAAATTACATTTCCAATTAAAACCTTTTAATATTAAAATTATTGGATGCATCAAAAATTTCTTCATTTCAAATAATTTATTTTACTCCTCTACAATCTCACATAACGGAGTACGTATTATACATTGCATATTTTTTCATGTATGGGAAGAGAAAATAATTCAAGCCTGAGTAAATTTAACAAATTCTTTGTACTAACATTATATTCAATAATCCGCATTTTAGTGCCATCTACATAAGACATTTTACATTATTTCGGCTATTCTATTTTGTCGAGACGATTTCCATAAAGAAAAAATTAAATTTTTCAAAATATTGTTGTATAATCCAACAGAATTTAATAACTAATAAAAAATATTTTTATCAACTTAAAAAAAAATTTAATTTGAAATAATAAGCCTTATAAATCTGAAATTTTTCATTACAGCTTATTTATTACATTATAAATGTGTAAATATGTATAAATTACATTTCCAATTAAAACCTTTTAATATTAAAATTATTGGATGCATCAAAAATTTCTTCAATTCAAATAATTTATTTTACTCCTCTACAATCTCACATAACGGAGTACGTATTATACATTGCATATTTTTTCATGTATGGGAAGAGAAAATAATTCAAGCCTGAGTAAATTTAACAAATTCTTTGTACTAACATTATATTTTTTTTTTTTTTTTATTGAAAATTATAAAAGTACAGAAAGGCCTTGGGATATCCCAATTCAGCCTCAACAAACTGATACATAAATTTTTATAAACTTTATTATAAATGGAAATCTTACCAACTAGTTATAATTATTATTGTCAATTCTTATAATTTATATTTATATACTCAATATACTCTCAGTATATTTAACAGAGTATTAAGGCACACTTACAACTAAGTATAATATATTTTTAAACTTTAACATCAGTTGATAAGTTACATAGTAAATGTCTTTGGAACCAAACATAAGCGCTAAAATTTAAAACTGAA
Source organism: Cotesia vestalis (assembly GCA_000956155.1). NCBI lineage: Eukaryota > Metazoa > Arthropoda > Insecta > Hymenoptera > Braconidae > Cotesia > Cotesia vestalis. The sequence continues at coordinate 9,931 of JZSA01006240.1, forward strand.
AATAAGACTTATAAATATAAATATATAAGAACACCTCAAAGAATACAAATTATATAAAAATATCAATAGCATTAATAAAATAACTTAAACTTTTAATGATATCGAATGTTAAACAACTTAAAAGGGCTTCAATGTTGTGAGGACCAAATCCATAAATTTTAAACAATAAATCAATTAATCGTTTTCTTTCTTTATCAAAACGAATACACTGGAAAAACACATGATTAGAAAATTCATCAGACATTCCACATGGACATAAGGCAGATTGAACTATACCTAGCCTCGCTAGACTAGATCTTAAGGAACTATGACCACTTCTTAAACGATTGATAGAGACTATGACACGTCTATTTACTTTAACGTCATTGAACCAAGGTTTCCTACTAATCTTATAAAAATTATTGAAATAAAAAGCTCCCTTTTCAGAACTACAATCTATAAACCACTTCTTAAAACTGTTCCACATAAAATTTTTCCACATTTTTTTAAAGTCACTATTCGGTAAACATAAAGTAGTATCTTTGTCCTTATAAATAGCTTCCTTGGTAGCTTTATCAGCCATTTCATTACCATCAATATCACAATGACCCGGAATTCAATAAAAGTTAATCTGTTTTCCAAGTGAAGATAAGCTTCTGACTTGTTTCCTAATTAATAAAATTAAATATGACCTATTATTAGTATTCTTATCAGAAATTAAAGCTAACAACACACTTTTAGAATCAGAAAAAATACTAAAGTGTTTATATTCCGACTTTTCAATCAAATTTAGAGCTTCAACTATAGCCATAGCTTCCAAAGTAAACACAGATGCATATCTGGGGGCTCTGAACTGAAAATTTTTGGAATCCTCTAAATTAACCAACGAAAACCCTCCAAAAGGTTTGTCGTCTGACTTAGAACCATCTGTAAAAAAGCAAGTAGTCGAAGTGAGGGTATCCTCAAATATATCTTTAAAAATGCCTTTACAATCTAAAGAATTTTAAATCACAATTCCTTCCTCAAAGGAAACAATGGGATGGAAAAAGATATTATCATATTCAAATTCATAACATACTGGTTTGTTAGAAGACTTTATTAAATGACTGTACTTCTCAATTTCTCGGAAGCAGGCAATTAAATTTATATTACCTTCGCTATTGATGATCACAGGATTATCCTCAAATTCAATAATATCTTGTATGCAATCCAACAACCTGTAATCGCATTTAGAAATAGATCTAGACAAAAAATTACAAGTCAAATATCTAAATCTTAAGTCCAATGGAGGTTCTTTAGCTTCATATAGTACGACATTATTAGGGGTACTAGCGGAATATCCTAGAGCAGCTTTGATATTTTGGAGTTGTATTTTATTCAACTTCTGCAAATCAGACCGGGTCAAATTATAAAATAAAAAGGCACCATATTCAATCGTTGATCTAACAAGAGCTCTATAAATTCTTAAAAGAAGAATAGGATCAGCACCCCACCATGTTTTTCTTAGACATTTAATAACCTTTGAAGCATTCAGACATTTTTTAACTAACTCATTTATGTGAAAGCTCCACCTTAAAGAAGACCGAAAATACATTCCCAAAAATTTTACAACATTACTACTCGAAATATAAGTATTATCAACTTTAATCCTCCAACTATCACCATTCTTATTGCGCCAAGAATCATTTTTACTAAAAACAAGAAATTTCGACTTAGAACAAGATAACTCTAAACCTAAACTATCAAGCAATCGACAAACATCAATCATAATTTTTTCAACATTTTTAGTGATCCCACTCACGTCCCTTCCAGTGAAAGACACTAACATCATCAGCATACTGTACCAAATCACAAATTTCATATGAGTAAACTGTCCTGTCAAGTTCCATAACGTAAGCTGCGTATAACAACGGGCTCAAGACACTGCCTTGAGGCAACTTACGAAATACCTTACGAGACTCATAAATTTCACCAAAACAAAACTTAAGATTTCTTTCAGACACGAGATTATAAATAAAGGAAATAATTTTAGGTGGAAAGCCGAGCAACTTGAGTTTGTCAATTAAAATTTCTGGTAAAATACAATCATAAGCAGATTTAATGTCTAAGAAGATAGCAACCGTCGATGATCCCTCTTTAAAACCTTTGAAGATTTTTGAAAACAAAAAGGCTAGATTATCAGGACATGATCTATTTTTCCTAAAACCATTTTGCGAATTAGGTAACATTCCATGATATTCCAACCACCACATAATACGATTATTAATCATTTTCTCCATAACTTTAGCAAGACATGGAGCAAGCGAAATAGGTCTGAATTTATCCCCATCCCCTTTTGGTATGGCAAAAATAAAATACCTTCTCCAATCTTCTGGAAAAACCATCGAGTCATAAATCTGATTATACAAGTCTAACAAAAGCTCCCTAGCCTCACTTGGCAAATGAGTTATCATATTGTAATCAATACCATCAAGACCAGGACTAGAACCTATCTTTAAATTTGAAATAGCAAAATCTAATTCCTCTTTGGTAAAAGGAAGATCAAGAAAAGGGTCAGAGTTAGGTGAGTTAAAATTTGGCGTAGGGCCTTTAACCCAAGCAGGACATAAATTATCAATTAAACTTCTTATAGCATTAATCTTAGCATGACTATATTCATTAGCTGTCTCTTTGTAATTCCATCTATTTTGGAAACCTCTAATTTTGTTCCATAAAAACTTAGGATTGGTATCCTTGGTAAGATTCTCACAAAAACTTTTAAAACTTTCTTTTTTAATTTTTTTAAGGCCTTTCAACGTCTTAGCTTGTTGTTCCTTAAAACTAATAAAATTTTCAAATGATCTTTGACACTGAAATTTTTTCAAGCTCGCTTTCCGAAGCCTTACTAGCCGATCACATTCATGATTCCACCATACAGAAGGAGGAAATTTATGTCTAATACATCTTTTATCATTTTTATAATTATTACTAGTGTTGGAGATCTGGTAATACACACACACACATGCATTGTACTCGCGCATACTCGCCGCGCATGACTAGCTGTTGCCTCACACATAAGCACACTTACTTACTTACTCCGTTTTTGCATATATAACTAATAGCACGCTGTAATTCATAGCGAATAAATTTCACTCAAATAATTTAATACATTTCACATTAATTATTTCCAAACCCTGCCAAACTCCTACAACTAGTTTTAGGAAAATGAGGCGAAGCTGAAGTGACCCAATCCTCAATTGCAGCAGAAAAAGTAGAATATTTAACCTGAATGTCAGCAAAGGATTTGAAAAGATCCTTAATATCAGGAATACCGAGTAAACAAGAATCTTCAAAGGAAGACCAACTAACATCACGACCATAAAGTTTATTAGATCCACATCGTTTGAGACCAGGTTGAGATTTAGCATTAAAGTCAATGAAAATAGGAAAGTGATCACTTCCTAAGGAGTCATCACCAACCCGCCAATTAAACAACCAATATGACTGACTATCAGTAAAGCTAAGATCTATAGCTGATTGTGAACCGAAAGATGGACAAAAATAAGTGTAACTACGATCATTAAGACAAATAACATCTACTTCCTCAATAGCGTTAACTATCGCTTTACCAACTCCATAATCAATTGAGGACCACTCCCATAGAGAGTGGTGAGCATTAAAATCACCGCATATTAAAAATTGATTAGAAAATTGACTAAAAAATAAACCCCATTCATCTCTATCAATCATACTAGAAGGTGGTCTGTAACAAGAAACAATTGTAATAAAACTATCATCAAAACCAAAATTAATTGCACATAATTCAATCTTACCTCCGCAGTCATATAAATCATTAACCACAGTATACCTCAATGTATTCCTTACAAGAATGGCGACACCACCGCCATTATTTTGTACTCTGTCTTTCCTCACAACATCAAAGCCTCTTAAATATAAAATATTCTTGCTATTAAGTCTTGTCTCTGAAATAATAAAAATATCAATATTATTAGATAAACGTTCTAAATCATGTAACTTAAATCTAATGCTTCTTGAGTTCCATTGAAAGATTCTAATCGAACTTGTTGGAATAGCAACGATACTGGCATCCACCCCCACAGTGACAGTCACAGGTCATACTGTAGATAGCATTGTGGAAGGGGTTTATGACCCTATCGGACCCAAGCTAGAGGACCACTGCGAATACAGTTAGTCCCAAGGATCCCTCCTTCGTAATAACATTGTGACCCATACTTTATATTTCTTATTCTCAATCATTTATAATATAAAAAATATTGTAAACAACAGTTAATAAACTCTCACTCATTATTAAACCTTATCGCTGTGTCTTCCATTATAAATTCCAATAGAACTCTTAAACTTTTTAGCCATATTATTATTGTTTGATAACTAAGTCACAGTGTAGTTGCACAGCCTTCATAATATTTCGGATCAATGCACAAATATCTGGAGTCGACAAAAAGGCCTTTAGCAGTAACTGTAATGCTTCACCAATGATGTCTGTCCACTTGACCTTACACTCTTCGCTGACTCCCAAGGGGATTGTAGGGGGATGATCTGATCTGCTGACTGCATCTTGTAACTTCTTCCAAACCATAGACAAAGCTGGAGCCACATTAATTGAAGTATCATGTTTCTCTTCTGAATTCTTCTTTGGTAAAGGTGGAAAATCTTTCAAAGATTCCACCATACTTCCAGTTAACTTTCCTTTAGTAGTATTTCCAGAACTTTGAGATAGCACTTTTCTTGCTTCCATAAAGGAAATATTGTCATGAGCCATCAGTTTTTTCGTCTGTAATTCTTTAGCACGGGCTGGACATCTAGGATCTAACGTCGTGTGTTCACCCTTACAATTAACACATTTCTTTGCATTGGAACATTTAACACCTTGAGTCTGCTCATGACTCTGACCACAAACTAAGCAGACTTTATCAAAGGAACATTTGGTACCAATATGGCCCATTTTTCCGCAGTTGTAGCAAATTCTTATAGGGGGTACATACTCACTAACTGGCATGTATACACCCCACACTTTCACTTGTTTAGGCAATTGCAAAGACTCAAAAGTTATACAAACAGACGTAGACGCCTCCCACTTGGGAGATTCATTAGCTGGACGTCTAATCCTTCTCTTCAATCTGTATACATCAACCACTCGCAGTCCTGGGTTTTCTGAAGTTAACAACATTTTAATATCTTCATTACCAATATCAAGAGGTATATCACGTATAACACCCTTACGAAGACGAATAAAACTCGGTACAAAAGCTTCCAGACCAACTGCTTTAAGCTTTTCATTCCCCAAACAGTCATTAGCTTTCTCTCTTATTTTAAACACGATTCGCCATGTACTACGAGAACATTGAATAATTTCGTCAAAACGAATTGGCACTGTAGAAAGCTTACGTGCAACATCTAGAATCTTATAATGCTTCTTATCATCATTAGCCAAAAAACGAACAAAAACCGAAAAAGGGCCTTTATCAAAAGAACTAAATCTGAACGCATTTGACACTTTAAAATATTTTTGATTATTCATCTCATGACTGGTCACATTATTTCCATCTGAATAATTCATATCCGAATCATTAGGATTAAAATCATTTAGCTCATTGTTTTTTAGCTTAAATTTTTTATTCATATGTTCAATCTCTTTTTCGTGTTGGCTAGACATTGTACCATTTTTGGCAGAAACAAGATTCTTCATTTCTAGAAACTGCAGAAAATTTCCTTTAACATACCCAAGTCGTTGTCCTTCGATGAAATCTTTTAATGCACAGTCAAGGTTTATCGAGACCTTGAGGGGCGATTTGCCCCTCCGATGAATACTATTGCGCACCAAGATTGAGGTTAAAGATTAACGTGAATAAAATAAAAGAAAAAAAAAATTCAATTCAAGAGTAAAATTATATTCACACCAATAAATTAAAGTTTAACACTTATCAATCAAAAATTTTATCAAATATCAGTTAATAATTTATTTAAAAATACAAAAGAAAACGCAAACGTAAATCAAACGTCGTTCCACTTCCTTCAGTTCACTAACATTATATTCAATAATGCGCATTTTAGTGCCATCTACAAAAGACATTTTACATTATTTCGGCTATTCTATTTTATCGAGACGATTTCTTTCTTATCTAAATAATACATCATCACCCAACCGCAGCACTGTATATTTCTTATGTTTTCTCCTCAATTCACTTCGTTACCAACCTCTAGAATTAAAGCACCCCACATGCACCGGGCACATTGTCGCCGACCCCGCGATGCATCTAATAATTCTGATTTTAGACCGATATCGCTGCTATGTACATTATCGAAAGCGCTTGAAAGATGTGTGTACGATCAAATTTTGACATTCGTAACAGATAATGACATTATTGATAGGTACCAAACTGCATTTAAGATCGGCATGAACACACAGGATGCTTTACTGAGATTTTGTGATGACATTAGACTAGGGATAGACCAATACACGGTTACGATTGCAGTATTTTTCGATTTCAGTAAAGCATTCGACTCTGTTGTTTACGACATTTTGGTTTATAAATTAAAAGATATGGGCTTCAGCGATGTAGTTTTGAATTGGATTATATCATATCTAAAAGGCAGACTTTAGACTGTTATCAATAATAATACTAATGATAAATCAAACTGGAATGATATTTTAAATGGCGTACCTCAAGGCAGTGTACTTGGCCCATTATTATATTCTTTATATGTATCGGATTTAGGTTCACTTCTTAAACAATGTAGTCATTTATTTTATGCGGACGATCTAGTAATATATTTAAAATGTAAACTTAACGAAATTCCATACTCTGTTATTACTCTCAATGATGAAATTTAATTAATTAATAATTGGTGTGACAAAAATGGTCTAAAATTAAATGCCTGTAAAACAAAAGCAGCAATTTTTGGAAGTGTATTTAAAGTTGACGATGAATTACGTAATTTAGCGCCTATAATTAAGATAAATTCCACAGAAATTAACGTCTCTAAATCAGTAAAATACCTAGGAGTAATCTTAGATGGTAAATTATCATGGTCTGAACAAGTAAATAATGTATGTTATAGAAGTATGAGAACTCTTGCTCAATTAAAAATGTATGGTAACATTTTTAATTTACGCGCAAGGAAAAAACTTGTTATCACTTTAATATGGCCTATCTTTGATTACTGTGCTGCAGTTTATAGCGATATAACTGCACAACAACAGCTTAAAATGCAAAGGAAGTTAAATTCTTGTGTGCGCTATATTTTTAAAATAAACAGATATGAACATGTTACTCCGTATTACCATGATTTAGGCTGGCTTACAATTAAAACTAGACGTGAATTCTTTTATTGCTGCTTGATTTACAAGGCAATTAAAATGCATCAGATGCCTGTATTCCATAGTGAATTATTTACAATTGAACCTAGACTCCGGAGAGGCGATGATAGACAAGACTTATTAGTACTCCCTAACTGTCATAGTGTTAAATATGATAAGTCGTTCATTGTTAGCGCAATAAGGGCGTGGAATAAACTACCAATAGACTGTACAAATGAATGTATTTTTAAGGAATTTCGGAGTTCATGCTTTAATTTTTATCTGTCGAATTTAAAAGAATGACTGATTGATTGATAAATGATTGATAAATTATAATGAATGATAAATGTGTAATGTTGTGATGATGATATTGCATTATTATTTACTTTTTACTTTTTATATTTTTTTATATGATTATATATTTATACGATATACTTTTTGTATTAAATAATTGTATCCGTGATGGCCGCAAGGAGTCTAGACTCCATGGCCAAATAACAATAAATAAATAAATAAAGATGGTGTCATTAACACTCTTGAGTACCGTAGCAAGGTGGTCCAGGTGCAGCTTCCGGACACGTCCTGTAGGAGGTGTAAACAACATCCGGAGACGCTTATGCATCTTTTGTCAACATATCCTGTGCTGGCGAGAGGTGCATATATCCAGCGTCACAATGCTGCCCTGAGAGTACTATACTACTATCTTCGTCATTGCTACGGTATTGACGTGACACCAGTGCTGCCTTATCTGCCAGGAGATATTCCCCAGGTTGTTGAGAATGACAGTTGCAAAATATATTGGAACATGCCATTTGCAACAACCCGGCGGATAGATCACAACAAACCTGATATTGTGCTCTTCGACAAAGCTACTCGTGACATTTATGTCATTGAGTTTTCGGCCCCGGCTGAATATAACATCTCAGCCAAAGAAGAGCACAAAAGACAAATATATCAGGATCTCCTGTTTGAAATTGGCAAACTTTACCCAGGTTACCGCGTCAAGCTTGTCGTCCTGATTGTTGGCGTCCTTGAAGGGATGAAGCAGTCTTTTGTCTCCTCACTTGCCAAAGTTCCAGCTTGCTCATCAAAAGCTGAGTTCTTAGCAGTCAGGATGCAGAAAGCTGTAATACTTGGTTCTCTCCGTCTACTTAGGGAAATGACTTTGGCCTGCTGTGATCACTAACCGCCTTGTTGTGCGGAGTGATCCAGCAGTAACGGATGGAGCTCAGGCTAGGCCCTCGGAGAGTCGGACTCCGGAGAAAACCCCCCTGAGCATTTAATAACAAAACAATAATAATAATAATAATAATAATAATAATAATAATAATAATAATAATAATAATAA
>JZSA01006241.1:0-10043 GCA_000956155.1 Cotesia vestalis
AAAGCTTTGTAGATTATCATTATAATGGTTATCACTAGATATTGTTGCTGTTTGCTCATTTGCGTTGATATTTTTTTTATGTTTTAAAGATGATCTTCTTATTTGTCTCTCTTCTCGCTGAGACGATAGAGTATGATTAAGCTTATCTGAGCAATCAACAGAGCTCTTAGGTAGATTAATTGATGGTACAGCTGTTTTCTTCAAATAATGCTGCTGTTTGACTGGAAAATGAATAAAGTTATAATATTAATCCAATCCAATCCAATGAGAATCGAGATTTAAAAATTATTAGATTATAAGTTACAGTTTATACATACCAGAAGGAATATAATCATGTTCAGTAAAATGACGTGAACATACTCGCATAGACGGTGACACTTTTTTTCCCATTCTAAGAACTTTTATCCAAGCATCTCTTCTGTCGATTAACTCTTCAGCATTAAAAATATTTAAAATTTTCACAAAACTGTCATTTTTTTTAGGAAATACATGAAACCGAACTGTTTCATGCTTAGAAGCATGACTTTTACACCCATAAACACAACAGTATACATTACTTTTATTTTTATGAGGAGAAAATTCCATACTTACGAAAATAATAATATACGTATATAAATTTTTTTTAAATCAAGTTCAATATTTATTTATTTAAAATTTAACTTAAAGCTTATGTCCCTTGAAAATATTAAATTTTAAATAAAAAAAAGATTGTTGTCATAGAAATGACAGTTATCATTTGGTTAAGTATCCTACAATCGTTAGTACAAAATTTGACCACCAGATAGCGTATTTAAATGCTCAGTTTCCCAATAGAGTTTGCATCTATTTTCATGCTTATGATATATTTGACCAATCACATTCCGAATAAATTGCCTTCACATATATTTAATCTCAATTTTATGTTGGAATTACTTCAACATCTTATCAAAATTTTTTTATACGTAACATATGTTTTTTTTTTTAACTTAATAAATTAAAAATTTATTATTCATCACGAGGTGCTTGATGCACCTTATCTTTTTGTTTCCATGCGTTTCTTAGTTCTACATATCTGCGGCCCAACCAGGTTTTGGAATGAAGCTCAACATCATCTTCTCCTCCCCGATCATAATTTATTTTTCTACGGTGTTGAAAATGTAAACATAACTCTGGAACATATAAAAAATGAAAATGTATCATAAGCCAACCAGTTAAAAGTTTTGCGTCTTATTAATTATGATTAACCCTCGGAGTACACTGAGGATTATTTTGACCCCAGAAAATTTTTATCCTATAATATTTCTCTAAAATAGGTTCGTTTTTAATTCATTTTTTCAACATTAAACCATTTAATTCATAATAATAATTATTATATTCAAAAGAGCATTGTTTTATCTACCAAAAATGTAAAAACATGAATTCCGATAAAATGACTAGTTTCTGAGATATAATTCTTCGAAAATCAAGTTGGGTCAATTCGACCTCGTGTGTACTCTAAAGTTCTGTTCGGAGGTGTGTACTCTGAAGGTTAATTTAACACTAACCTTCAAAAAAATACTTTGAAATTTTAGTTAGTTATTTGTTGTTTAATTAGTTAATTATAAAATTCAATTCAATTTCTTGAGTTTTATCAATAAATCTGTCCCATACAAATTAGGACGATTTATTGTTTCATAAATATTTTTAATTTTCCGCTAAAAAAATCGGGAAGTTATTGTTTGTACCCCATTTTTAGATAATCGAGTTTTCAGCAGATCTCGACGTTTCGAGGTCCTAGGAAATTTTCCTGACTATTCCTGCGATGGTGTGTGTGTGTGTGTGTGTGTGTGTGTGTGTGTGCGTGTATGTATGTATGTAAACCTCTCATATCTTTTGAACGGCTTAACCGATTTAATCGCGGTTGGTGCCATTCGAACGGGCTGGATTGAATTTAGATTTCGAATATACTTTGGAACGATTCGGACCAGTAGATTTTGAGAAATCTCAAAAAAACTACAAAAAAAAAATTTTTTTAAATGTGGTTTCCTTGAATAACTTTTAAACGGTTTTACCTTACATTTTTTACAAAATTATTTTCTGTAAGTCTTATTAGGAAAATGATAAGAATTTTGTATAAGAATTAGGTTTAAATTCACGATCTCAGATGAAATGATATCATAAAATTCTACAGAGAGTTCTAAATTAAAAATAAAAATCAAAGCTTACCCATATTTTAAATGAAAAATTTTAACATCCCGAGTCGAAATTTAAGTCGTAGATTCAACGTTTTGAACGTTCAAATCGTAAATTCGACGTATTGAACTTTGAAAACGTAAGTTCAACGTATTGGATGTTGAAATTGTAATTTGAACGTATTGAACGTAAAAAATATAGATTCAACTGTTTTAAAAAAAATATATGATCCATAGTAAAAATTAAAAGTTACAAAAAAAATGTCATATACCAATACGTAAAAAATAACCTATGAGCTAAATTTAGCTAAAAGCTTTTCCTAAAGATTTGATTGAGTTAATTTTCAGCTACTTGCTTATTCAATCAACTAATAAAATCACAGATGATTGGATTTAAGGAAGTTATTAAATTGAGATTGATTTTTGAGAGTCAAAGTCTCATCTATTCTCTATATTTTGAGATCGTTGAAAACTTATTGGAAACCATTCCACAAATAAATAATTCGGACTAAGTATTTTCATTGAACAGATGGTAGAATTTCAACCGAAAAATTGAAATTCTTCCTAACAGAATTATAAAAATAATTTTTATCGTACTTCCATTTGAAAGCATGTGGTTATCTGAATAGTTTTGATATTACTTATTTTCACTCCTTATCGGTTTGATTTACGCTCACAATACGTTGAATACGTTCAACTAACGTTTTTAACGTTTAATACGTTCAAATTACGATTTCAACGTCCAATATGTTGAATTTACGATTTGAACGTTCAAAATTTCGACTCGGGATGCCTTGGGCGTGTACTTAATATTTATGTTAAGGGTTCAAATTTTAAGAAAATTTTTTTGGCATATTTGCAACAAAATGTGACATTTTAATCAAGCAAGAAGTAAATTTAAAAGAAATACTTACGGTCAAATTTTAATTTTTCCGAATCAGTTATCAGCTCATAACCCTCCATATTTTTAGGTAGATCCAAATATTTTTTTTTAATTACTTCTAGAGTCCACACTACTGTCACCAAGCAGCAGAGTCGTTTTTTCATAGTTTCCTGCTTTATAATGTTCACATATTGTGTACTGTTGAACACAACATTATCAATCGTCGTCATCTAAAAAATTAACAGAGAAAATTAGTGAATTTAGTTTATTTGAGAAACCCCATAAGTCATTTTTTTTCGGATTTATTATAATTTCCGTTAATTGTAGTTCCAATACATATTTTGTACTTTATTTTATAAATTCAATAAATGATTGACGGAGAAAAATTGATAAGATAATGATTTTAAAAGTAATAGTTTACCTGTTCTCCATTTTCGATTACGATTGTTTCCTTTAACTTTACACTGTTAGAATCAGCTATATTGTCCTCGTTTTTGTCATTTTTTTCGTTTTTAGACCTTTTAATTCCTTCTATTTTATCCGTTAAATTCTCAAGCTTTTTTTCCATTTTTCTTTTCCACGCCATTCCTTTCATATTTCTCATTCTCTCTCTAGTAATGACTCTTTCATTTAACTCTTCTAAATGTGAATTTGATTTTGAAGTAGATGTGGATGGTTTTCGGAGTGGAGTTTTAGATCCGATCCGATTTTCGGTATCGGTGTCACCAAGCAATAGATTTCTTGGAATTTTGGTTTGAGAAGGTCTTGCTTTATTTGGAGGAGCCTGCTAGAATTTTATAATAACAATATAAATATATACTAGTCACAAAAATTAAGAGATATAAAAAAAATTCCTAATTCTTAGGTGATTTTCAAGAGATGTAACTCTGAGCAAAATGAGCGCACAGCAAAAAAAAAGCAAATTGTAGCTCCAATCATCTAGTTTTCAGACCTGATCACGATAATTATTCATCATGTTTGGGTCCGGAGTAATCCTAAGAAAATTACCGAAAAAAAATTTTTCAAATTTTTTTTCTATCTAAAAACAGGTCTATGGGCTTCAAAAATATTTTTTTTATTGTTTTTTTCTGAATCTTTTTTAGAAAATTGAATGCCCTTTGATTTGACGTAATTAAAAAGCCTGGACAACGATTTTCCGCGGAGTTATCGTCAGTCAAAGCGAAAAAGCACTTTTTAACTCTGACAATCAATAACTCTGGGAATAATGATCCTATAGGAATTCGAAGGTGGATTTTGAAAACTACATAATATTCTTTCAAAGATAACGTAAATGGTTTTTAACAAAAACAATTTTTTTTAATCGAAAACTTTAGTTGAAAAAAATAGAAAAATTCACATAATTAAGGATATTTGGATAACTTGGTACAACTTTGGATCAACGAAGGATATCGTCGAAAATTTTCAAGGTCAGTGTACCCTAAAATCCCTACAAAATTTAAAGCGCTGAAATATTTTTTCAGAGCACTTCGAACTTTCAAAGTCTTTGTTTTTTCAAAAATCACCATTATGATCAATTTCTCGATTTTACAATATTTTGATACAATAGCTCAATGATTACAATATAAATGATACTTAAAATATATTTGTGAATTTTTTTTGATTAAAAAGAAATTATTATTATTATCATTATTATTACAATGAAATCTACTTCCATTTCGGCTGCGGAATGGTCTTTTTTATTAATGACAGCATTCCAATTCATAAAAGAAAGGAATTTTTCATGAAAAAATTTCCAACTATCAATTTCCCTCTATGAAAATAAATGATTTTTAAAAAATCGAGAAGGTATTGATTTCATTCTGATTTTCAAAAGGTGAAATTTTGATCAAAATTCAACTTAATGATGTCCTGGGAAAATGTTCAGATCATTTTTTGAAAGATACTCTTATGTTAGTATAAATGCATGAATTTGTATGTGTGTGTGTAGATATGTATGTAAATCTCTTCACACTTTTTAACTACTAAACCGATTGGAAAACGGTTCGCGGGATCTTAAAGACTCAAGCCGTAGTTAGATTTTCAGGAAATCTGGAATGGTTCCGCCTGACATATTTTTAGAAACCTTAAAAATTAAACTTTAACAAAATGATTCTATCAAACAATTTTCGAACTACCAGACCGAATGATACCATAGACTTATGAGCTCTTAAGTATAAAAGACAACGTAGATGGCCACAGACAACATGAAAATTGATCAATCTGTCCAAGAGAATTATCACGAAAAATTTCAGAGAAAGTTATTTTTTCATTTAATTTAACTTTTATATTTTTGAGAATCTAATTAGGATAAGTCAATTTTATTAAACCTTTATAAGTCGTTACATGAGTATGGCGCCACTTTTTAAAAATTTTATATATTTTCTTTGTCAATATTAAAAAAAAATTAGGACGACGGTTTTGACCCTGAAAGTCATCCCTGCAACTTCCCACTCATTTTGTAATAAAGCTCTCAAAATTACACATCTGATGATGATGATGATGATGTTAGACAAGTTATCGTACGAGATCAATTGAAGTGGATAAAATCCACGTATCACGCCAATTGTATACCAAGAAATAAAGAACAACTGTGGAACTTTTTTGGTCGTAATAAGGATATCTTAACATATCATTATTATTGTCGAAACTGTCGTTATTACTTGGGTGAAAGATGTAAGGAGACGAATAAATTCATAATAAATCGTAACTGCGATGCTTCAGAATTAAATTTAGGCTATTTCATATACATAAATGAGCTGCAGTGACTTGTTTGACTCAATTCAATCGATTTTATGGATGTTTATATTGTTATGCGAAAGGACAAAGCCTAAGACCTGGAAAATTAATTTATCCATTAAATCAATTCTATAAAAGACATCGAAAGGATACAGAATTACGTTTCGATATGGAATAATTTTATCAAATTAGTGTATTGTCATCGGTCCTCGATAAATCTACAAAGTTTGAACGAAATCTGGCCGTTTAAAGTGCGTCAAAATCGCGCCTAAAGAAGTCGGTTACAAACATACAAATATACAAACATACAAACATATAAACATACAAACATACACAAGTTCAATAATGCAAAAGTGTATACTAAAGTAAATGTATACGTTGTCCTTTTTCTTTGAAAAAATAATACAGACTATACGTAGAGCTGAGTTTACTGAATACTTATGTTAAAATTGTAAAATATAAAATAATTAATATTTATAGTTGTTTATGTATACAACCATTATGATTTAAAATAATAAATTATGTAATTTTCCTTCACGCATTGAGAGTTTATTTATTTTCTTCTATATTTTGTAGCAATTGAGAAACATTTTTTAGAAATGTCTGATCTTTGATACCATTTTTGAGATGTTTAAGCATAAGAAATTCAAGTTTAAAAGAAGCACACTATTAATCAATGTCCTAAAAGTGATATTTTTTTGAAGCGTCATTTTACTGTAACCAGCTTGACGAAATTCGGTGAATAGTTCTTCTAACATAAAAATGTTATTTCAATACGAAAATTGGATTGGAAATTAAAGTAATGAGTTATTTCAAACGGACGCTTTGTTGAAAATTTTGCATTAACGACCTATCTTAAACTAATTATTAACCAATTTTGCTCTGTATTGTGGCAATCGACGTGATTGTTCGATCCGAAAAGTTGATTCTATAATTAATTTGAAAAGAGAGAATAAAATATATTCTCAAAATTTACTTTCTGTACTACTAAGAATCTACTAGATTAAATCAAGATCAGTTTTCAGGAAATCAAATCTCAATGATGCCTCATTCACTGCTATAAACAGCCTTCTGATTACTTGAATGGTTAATTAAAAGCGTGTAAAAAGTTATTCAAGGCTTATATACATAGCCACACTGACGTCACTGGGGAAAAATGTAGAATAGATTTCTCGGATCTTAAAATACTAAGATCTGATAAAAAAATCGATTTTTAAAAATCGGAGTAAAACAAAAAAAAGTTGCCCATTTTTAGTAAATTTCATAGAAATACAACTAAACTATTGCATATTGATCCTCATGACAGAACATTCGTAATTTTGCCAGTTTCCCACTCAGTTTATAGCTTCAAAATAATCCAGTCGGCCTGAAAAAAGAAGTCGTTTGTTGGCAACTTTTCGACAAAATGGTCCGATTTTGAATTTTTTTTTTTTTTAAATACTCAGAAAAATATTCTGAACATTTGTGTGAATGTGGGAAATGTTGCTTTTTTTTGTTTAAAAAATAGCGTTTTAGCGTTGAGCTTTAGATTGGAATATCTCGGAAACTACGCAAAAGTAGTCGAGACATGTAGCGTATGAAATTTAGAGAATTGAATAGGGAATAAAATGAGCTAAGCCCGATGTCTCTACGACCAATAATTCACGTGATATTATTTTTTAATGAAAAAAAAAAATTAAATCCGCTTTTAAACAAATACCTATAACTCCGTGAAAAATCATTCAATTTGCTTTTTTTTTTTTTTAACTATAGCTATTATTGTTTTCTATAAGCAAAAAAATCAGCTAAGCTCAAAAAATTTTTTTTGAATTTATTGGAATTATTCTCAGTTTTTCGAAATTCTGCATTAAAAAATAGTTAAAATTAGAAAAAAATTATTTTTTTTTTTCATATAAATTGTCGAAAAGTGGCCAACCAACCGCTTTTTTTCTCAGGCTGACTGGATTTAACACGGTATTATAACTATCTGATCATCATAAAGTCACAGTAAAATCACAGTGAAATTACTATAAATTCACTGTGGAACTATTATGAAGCCACAGTGTTATCTTTATAAGACTACCATAAATCTACAGTGATATCACTACTAATCCATAGTGACAAAATGTCCCAAAGTCACTGTGAATTCACTAAAAAATTACCGTGAACTTACCGTGAATTGACGGTGAAATTAACATCACCAAAATTAAATGTACAAATTAACATTATTTCATTATATTATTTCTTAATTTATTATTGCGAAGAGAACTTTAATTTAATCGCTTACTTTGTTTGAAGTATATATAAAACTGAAGCATAACTTGGAATACAAAAATCCGATCTACATTAGTGAAACAAATTCTACTTATAATAAACATACATTGAGAATAAAATTTCACTAAATATAATACCAAAGAAATTGGTAAAAAGAGGTAAACTCTTTTTCTAAAGAAATAGATAAATTTATCGTCTTTACATACTCTCGGAAGGGTTGCTCCATTATGAATAAATGATAAGCTGGGATATCATGCTCACCCCTACTTATCGATGAATAAATAATGTTTTTCTAATGATTTACTGTACATACAAAAATAAATGAAATTATTAGTTATAGAGGAAAACCAATCGTTGTATCCAAGAATAATATTGTTCTTTGTAAAACTGCACACACGAAACTTTTTCGCTTCAGCGAAAGGATATGGATATATACTCTTCTAAGAAAAGAAATGAACTGGCGAAAAAAGAGTTTTACATATATGAATTCTTAACATCTGTCATCGGTCTTTGGCCACTACAAGATCATAATTTCTATCGTAAAATACGTATTTTTTTTGCTCTTCTGCAGATGGTAAATTCATTTTTTATTCGATAGAACAATTATATAAGATCCAAATAAAGTGTCTGACATGTACGTTTAAATTGTTCTTATTTTAAGCACGCAACGTACATTTATTATACATATTTCATAAGTTTTTAAATCTAATGGTATTGGAAGAGTTGAAAAGGAATTATATTTGATTGAAAAAATGCACAAAGGGCTAAAAAAGTTTTTACATTAGAGAAGTTTTTAATGAAATAAATTTTGACTTGAGTGTGTTCTTTGTTCTTTCAGATACTGGTATGTAAAAAAAAAACTTGATTTAAGAGAAGTAATTTTGAAACGACAAATTTTTAAGTCTTAATTTAAAAATTTACTCCTCTGATTAAAAAAGAGAATTAAAAAGAATTTCTCCGTGTTAAACGCCCATAAGAGAAAGAATTGGAAAGATTAGAAATCATTGAAAATGATTAAAAATCAAGTTATTTCTAATTCTTTTGAATCCTTTTGTTTTATCAGGGTCTCTTGGTTTTTGAATGATTGAATTAAGATTTCTTGTGTCTGACTGATAGTTGTCTAGTTTTGATTTAAAAGTAAGTTTTCTTCAAACGATACAGTTAAATTAAATTCTTGATCCAAGAATGATTTTTCTCTTATTATACATTCATTCAAAATAGTGGTTTCTTTATTCAAAATATTATCACTTCAAATCAAAAAAACATCTTCTTTTTTTAAAAAAAAAGGAGAATTTTTGTCTCAACAAATTCCGAAAAGTATTTGAAATTTTTTTTAGGATACAGCAAAAACTAACAAAAACGGTTTTTGAAAAACCCGATAATTTTTTTTTAGTTGCATACCAATCTAGCTCGGCATGATATGACCAACTATTGTGAAGCAAAATAATTCATGAAGAAATATGTATTCATCATTTTTGAATATGATATAGTATTTCACTTGAATGAAGAATATTCTGTTTTTTATCAAAAAATTAATATTTATTTCATCAAAAGTTGATTCCTTGAATGAGAAGAGAATTAAATATTTTGAAACAAAGTTCAAATTTTGTACAAAATATTTTTCTAGAATCAAATAATTTTTCTTTCAGTGCATCTAAAAGCCTAAAAGTAAAACAAATGAAATGAGGTTCAACATGAAAACTTATCACACCCATAAAAATTTATTCGTTTTTTATTGATCTCTTCAACCTCGTAAATATAGAGAAAATTATATTTTAAAAATCGAAGAGCTAAATTAATAATACGCCCTAAGTTATATTTTAATTACTATGAGCTTGGAGCTAAGGGAAAGTTTTAGGGATAGTCTAGAGAGTGAATCATTGTTCACTTTTCTATAACCAACATTGTTTAATATTTTTTGAAAACCTTTAGGGTCAGTTTTTCAACCTGGAATATAACATTTTTTTGATGAAATTTAGTGGAAAGTTTTCTCTAATTCTAAAACAAAGTTCCACAAAAAC
>JZSA01006242.1:0-43789 GCA_000956155.1 Cotesia vestalis
ATAATAATAATAATAAGAAGAAGAAGAAGAAGAAGAAGAATAATAATAAAAAATAGAGAATACCCATTTTCTAACAAAAATTTTCGAAATTAATTTTAATTGTCGTATTTTCATTTAAGATTTTCTTTGATGGTATGAGACCTCAAAAATTGGATCGGGTACATCGGCTGATAATAATAATTATCTTTGTTTCTCCTCTTTATTAACTAAAAACACCGGTCTATAGAGTCATATATTAAAATAAAAATAACAATAATTTTAATACGAATTAATAAGAAAAAAATAGAGTATTTATTGGTTTATCATCTTCGTAATTATGAATAATTAAAAAAAATTTCAAAGTAATTGAGGAAAATTATTAAACTCTTATCATATCAGCCAGCACAATAATTAAATAACACGCAATGAACAACCTCTATTTCGTAGCTACAATTACTGTCAATTCTTACTGATTAGGATAAAAGTATAGGTGATTCGTCATACAAATGATAAGTCGGTAAAATCATGAAGAAGCTAGTTCTAATATTTCCAATACTTTTATTGGTAAATGAGGTCCACCTTTTTGTACCTCCTCTGTTAACTAATATCCAAAGTGTGATCAATTTATAGCGACTGATCTATCAGACTTTGTGACGGGACGACATGATTTGAGTTCGGGAAAATTCTTCAATTGTCAGCAAAAGTTGACGAGCTAACGAAATCCATGAACGTGAAGATGGACAATCTAATGACCGCGGTGCTGATCGACGTTCCTCGGGCGATGAAGTTTGCAAATTTCATGAAAAAATTTATTGAGTATGTTACCAGAATCGATTAATTGTGCGAAGACTACCAGTACCATGTTCATCAGAAAAGTAAATTCAACCGATACACTATTGAGGACTTTAATAGGGTCATGACTTCTCATAGATTTGGAGATCCTCAAGACTTATTGCACGAAAAAAAAAAAAAAAAAAAAACAGTAGCTGCTACAGGCTTTGAGCCTGTGGATACTACATTCCACTTTCCTGTAGTTGCAACAAGGTTGGGTCTGTAACAGCTACAGGCGTGGTCCTATTGTAGCTACAACTCTAGTTTTGTAGAAACTACAGGTCTAACCTTCTTGCAGCTAATCCTAGCCCTAACACAGATACAAAGTTAACACTGTCACAATTACAGGCTTAGTAGATATTTAATGATATTTATATAAAAATATTTGGCTGGTAGTATTTTTAGCTTGGGTCAGCTGATTCAAGGACGGTTTCTGAGTTGGAACTACTTTTCTGAGTTAAAATAATGTGATTGAGTCTTAAAAATCGACTTAATTAAAAATTTTTAAATTATACTGAAAAATTTGTTTTTTGAATTTCTGAGGTCCTAGGAAACTTTCCCGAATGTTTCTGCGATGTGTGTGTATGTGTTTTTTTTTATTATATTTTTTTTTATTTTATAGAGAAGTGAAAAAAATCTTCCAAAGACACCGCTATCAATGAAAGATGATGGTCGGTAGTGTGTGATTCTTACCCACTAAAAAAAAACTCCTCTCTCCTTACCCGTAGATAGTACGGAGATGACTGGATCGGAACCGCGTTAGCATTACCTCAATCCAATCCATGTTGCGTCTCAAGATGCTTTCTCCTGATTACTGGTCTCTTTCTGCGGTTTTTTCTTTCAGAAGGCGCTGCGCGTAGGCTGCGACAGCTGACCAGTTATCTTCTTTTCTGAGCATGCAGGCTATCAAGCTCTCGGGGTAGAGTGTGGTGCCTATAATTTCTCCGGTGCTGCTTCTGTAGTCCTTCCACCGTACACCCTCGAAGAAAGTGTGTTCGGCGTCGTCGATTCAGTCCGGGCAGTATTTGCACGTCGGCGTGCTGTGCAGCCCCATCTTAAAGAGGTAGGCGTTGAACTGTCCGTGTCCTATTAATAGCTGTGTGAGGAAGAAGTCTGTGTCCCCGTGCTTCCAAGAAAGCCAGATGCTGGTGTTCGGGATAATTCGTGCCGTCCATCTGCCTGTCTCTCCCGATATCCATTTTCTCATCACTATTTTTAGCGTCATAGAGTTTTGCTCTCTCAAACGCTAGTAAGTGCCCTCGCGTTCACGTATAATACTAATGCAATGACAAATGTATGCAAGAAGAGATCACGGTCTCTATGTAAAGGCGTTAGGTTAAAACAGAGAGTTTTGCTCTCTTAAATCCTAGTAGGTCGATGGGCGCGGCTCCCGCAATGACTAATACAGCAGCTTCGGACACTGTGCGGTAAGCACAGGCAGCCCTGAGAGCGCTTCGCCGTTGCACTGCTGCCATTTTTTGTTGGTAGGTGTTCTGTTTTAATATGTCCGCCCATATCTCCGCTCCATAAAGCAGTACCAAATGGACTGCTTCTAGAAGGACTTTCCTTTTTTTGGCTCTTGGTCCCATAGTGTTGGCCATAATTCTTGCTAGGCTAGACACTGTCTTACTGGCTTTCCTGCATGTACTGTCCAGGTGTTCGCGGAAAGATAGTTTCTCGTCTATCATTACCCCTAGATAGCGTAGCGCCCTTGTTGACGTCAGTGTTGTTCCTCCCGTGTCCACAGCAAATGGTTTTGGGAACCATTTCTGACGTGTCAGAACGACCATCTCGGTTTTGTGTTTGGCGAGTTTCGGGTGGTGTTTGTGAAGCCAAGTCTCGACGGCGTCAATGGTTTCCCTAACAAGTAGTTCGGCCTCTTCTATGCTGTCTACTATTATCGTGGGCGCCACGTCGTCTGCAAAGCCCGTTAGTTCTATTTGCTTTGGCAACGGAATTTCTAGGAGCTCGTCATAGTCCGCGTTCCATAGATCGGGTCCCATTATTGAGCCTTGCGGTACGCCAGCTGTTATGGTGTATTCTTGTGGGCCTTCCGTAGTTTCCGCTATGAGCTTTCTTTCATTGAAGTAACTGTCGACTAATCCCAGATACTCTGGCTCCGCATCAAATTTGTGCTCCAGTGCATCTAGAATATCTCCCCAATTTGCGCTATTAAAGGCGTTTTTAACGTCTAGAGTGAGGAGAAGACATACTTTACGAGCTTTGAGGCTACCAGACCATGCTTGCTTTGCTGTCTTTATGACTCTCTCGATCGCTCCGACTGTAGAACGGCCTTTCCGGAAGCCATGTTGGTTGGTGGCAAAGCCTTCGGCACGTTCGATATCGTTATGGAGTCTTCCTTGTATAAGCTTCTCGAGCAGTTTTCCAGCAATGTCCAACATACAGAGTGGTCTAAACGACGAAGGTGTTACGGGGGTTCCCTTACCTTTGTCTAAGAGAACCAATCTCTGCCGCTTCCAGACCGCGGGAAACGTGCCAGTTGCCAAGCATGCATTGTAAGTTTTCAGGAGTATGTCTGGGAATTCTAGGGCTACAGTCCTGATCACTGACGTCGCGATGCCATCAGGGCCAGATGCCTTTTATGTCTTGAGAGATTTAGCCGCGTCTTGTAGTTCTTTGATTGTAAAGGGTGTTGCTTCGCCGTTTTGAACGTGGTGTTTCTTCTCCCGCGGCGGATGTTTGGGGAAAAGCTCCGCTACAATGCTGTCCATTAGAGCAGGTGACTTCGGCGCTTCTGATGAAGCCTTTCCAAATCATTTGGCGACAATTTGGTAGGCTTTACCCCAGATGTCCTTGTCGAGATCGTTATAGATCTCTTTCGACAACTTTGCTTTACTTGCTTTAATGGCTCGGTTCAGCGTCTTTTTGGCCTGATTGTACTTGTTTGAATATAAGTTCTGGCTTGGGAAGCGTTTCGCGGCTCTCGTTGCGCGGCAACGTAGCTGATGGCATCTTCTGCAAAATTCTGCTATGTCTGTTGTCCACCAGTATGCCGGCCTGTGAAACCTCCTATTTTTTAGTCGCGGCATAGAGGCGTCACATGCAGCAGCAATGTCCTTCATCATTTTGAACACTGCCTTTTCCGTCTTATTACAGGTATCCGGAGTTGGGTTGTTTTGTAGAGTAGACCAGCTCCGTGCAAGTGACTCTCGCCTCTGGATCAGGCCTTTTAGCGTTCCACTTCCGCTGTTGAAAAACTCGTCGTGGAGCTGGAGCAGGTGTCATTCCATCTCTGAATGTCACATACTGGTGATTACTGCCACTGTATTCTTCGGATACAGTCCAGTCTTCAATCATGTTGGCTATCCTTGGGATTACCAGCGAAATGACTAGGATGGATTCCTTGTACCCCGGTCTTCTAAAGGTTGTAGTGGTTCCAGTGTTTAGCACTATAAGGTCAAGTCTTGCTGCGAAGTCTGCTACTTCGTTTCCTCTGGTGTCAAAGAAGTCAGCACCCCATTCAGCCGATTTGGCGTTGAAATCGCCAGCTACGATGACATCGCCGTCAAGCTTGCCGATGGTGTCCTCTATGTTTGCCAACTTCTGACGAAACACACTAATCCCTTCGTTGAGTGAAAGGTAGACACTCATCAAGTAGGTCGAGGAGGTCTCAATCCAGACGAAGCCTGCTCCGCTTCCGTTGTTGTCGAAAGTGACCTTTTTCGAGTTTGCTATCCAGATCGCCGCTGTGCCGAACTTATCTGCGAACCATGTTTTTCCTTCGATGTTTAGATATTGCTCGCAGATAAGACATGTCGATTTTATTTTCAAAGACACGCACCTATTTAAGTTGCCTTGCAGTATGCGTATCATTTCTGCCTTCTCGTGGCTTCGTCAAGTGCTGTGCGGAATGCCTTGCGAGCTCCGTAGCCAGAAATATGGCATAAGCCGTCCGGGGCATCTTTGTCCAAAGTGCAAAGGAAGCATTTTGGCTTCTCCGTGCAGTATACGACCCTGTGGTTTTCTCCGCCACACTTGTAGCAGCACCTGCTTCTGTCGGGTCCCACACACTGATGTGTTTGGTGTCCAAAACCAATCCATTTAAAGCAGCGGGTTACTTTTACAACTGGACGTATACGGCAGTTTACCCGTTTAATCTCCAGGCTGTTGGCAAATTCACGTTTAAGTGCTTCGCGGATGTCTCCCTCAGTAGAGGTTTCATCTAGGTCGAGGATCTCGGTCGTTGTGATTGGGAATAGCGTTCTGACCGTACCGATATTAGCAGTGGCTGACTTTATCGCTTCGGTAAAAACACTGTTATATTTGGTCTTTCGAGCCATTTCGAGGAGAACGCTTCCGTGTTTCGTCCGTTTTATAGACTTTATGTCTATTCCCGTCTCGACAAGGTTTACCTTGGTTTTGATTTCTTTTAGGAGGTCGGCATATGTTCGGCCTTCTACTGGTTGGACCAAGACAGCCTTAGTTCTTGTCTTCTGTCTCTTCGGTTGCTTAGAGCCGCCCTCACTTGGTTGTTGTTGAGCTTTACTCGAGGGAGCCACTGTTTTGTGTTCTTTTTCCTTAACATCAAAAAACCGCGTCGAATGCCGCCATTGTGGTCAAAATCGGTTGATTCGTTCGTGAGTTATCGCGAACGAAAGAAAACCGAAAAAAGTTTTTATTATTACTCTGAAATTTTCGATTTGATCAATGAAAACCTGGAAATTATTTATGAGGATGATAAAACTGCGTCGAATACCGCCAACCGCGTGAAAATCGGTTGATCCATTCAAGAGTTATAAGGATTTGAAAAATCCAAAAGTAGTGTTCTATGAAACTTCTATCAGACTTTTGAGCTGGGAGAGCTCAAATGCATCAAAATATTATCTCTCCGAACTCAGTGAGCTCAAAATATCACATAAATTATATTTTGAGCTCAAAAATCTCAAAAATGTCATATGTACAATTTTATGCGCTCAAGTATGGAATTAGCGGGAAGTTGCAGGGATGGCCTCTAGAGAGAACCGTTTTTCTAATTTTGTTATTTACAATTTATGATTATTCAGCCCATGGAGGAATTCGACGATTTAGAACCTCTTAGGTCTTTAAAATAATAAATTCTTTTCTTTCTAAATTTATTTTCCTTTATTTTCATTTATTTGATTTTCTTTCATTACATACTTTGTGCTCGCTGTCTTAATTCTCCTTAATCCTCTTTCTTTACCATTGGAAATTATTTTAAGGGAATTATTTATTCATAACATTATTACTGCTAATAATTAACTTTACATTCATTCTAACTTTCACTACTATTTACATTTTTTCTTCACACGAAGTTCGAATCGTTGATTGATTGCTCGGCGCCGCCCCTGGATTAATTTGTAATTTTGGTAATTTTTATAAAATTATCTGGCGTCTAACGGGATTTCTGACCCAGCCTGTGTGTCATCGGGCCTTTTTATTCTATTTTACGTTATTCTACCAGGCTGGTCTCTCCGCCTCCGGTTTAAATTTTTATTACAGGGAAAAATATTGTTACAACATCTAACGCTGCCTAGCAGTGACGGTATGTCCGTCCTCTACAAGGACCTCCGCAAGACTCTTTCTTCAATACGATCCCAAACCGGATTTCCACCCAAAACAATCCTTACTCCTTCACTACTCCATCCAGACTGCTTCACAAAACAATCCTTCTTCATTCACTACTCCAGCCATACTGCCTCTCACCGTACCCC
Source organism: Cotesia vestalis (assembly GCA_000956155.1). Taxonomy (NCBI): domain Eukaryota; kingdom Metazoa; phylum Arthropoda; class Insecta; order Hymenoptera; family Braconidae; genus Cotesia; species Cotesia vestalis. Next base: position 6,504 of record JZSA01006242.1, read on the forward strand.
TACTATATTCATGCCACCTGACACATGGCTCAACTCACTTTCACGCTTTTCTCAGACATGCATACCCCCCACATTCACTTACACAATCACCCAACTAGCGTCCCAGACCTACCAGTGATTCCGCTCTCCTGGAAGCTCAGACAGAACTCGCGACTACCCTCGAGCATCCAGCAATCGAGGCCTGTCAACCGCAACCTAGCGCATGAGACTGCCAAAACTGCCGTACTCGGGCCGACGACATTTCAGTCGCTCCTCTACAGTAATCACCTCGCTTCAAGAGGCTGAACCTGAGTTCAGTCGTCGGTAACTGACCAGGAGACACATTATGTCGGTCACTTTTCCAGAGTGCAGCTCGACATCCTTGAGACAACTAACTTATTTACACATACTCAATACTACGACATTACCGTACTCACACAACATAAACTTACAATTTTACTCAAATACACTTCTACTGTAACGCTACATAAAATGTAACGTTACATAATATAACAATTAAATACATCAACGGAGCTAATTTAGTTAACTATGAGTTCTTCGAACTATAAAGAAAACAAAAACACATACAGTTGCTGAAAACTGAAGAATGAGTCATATACACTGTCAGTGTTAATTTTTTGCTTATAGAGGTACAGGCAAGAGAGACTCAGTTATAGAGGTCAGGGCGAAAAAAACGACCCTCACTTATGCAGGTTTTTGCTTCTCACTTATAGAGGTTTTTTGGGGGTCAAAGTTTGAGAATTTAGAATTATTTTCACTTATAGAGTTTTCTCTCTTATTCAGGTTTGACTGTACATTGATAATTAAAAATTAATATAATAATTTGATAATTGATATAATTATTATTATTTATATTTAATGTTAATCATTTTATGAATTTTTATTATTATTTTATTAATTTATCGTTGATAGTTATTATTGAATTATTTATTCATAATTAATTTTTTGAAAAAAAATTTTTTCCTTTGATCGAACTTTGTTTCAGAATTAGAGACAACTTTCCACCGAATTTCTTAAAATTTATATGTTGATTCCAACTATGGATCGATTTGACATGGAATAACCTATGTATTAATATATACTTGAAGTGGATAAAATTTTATTCTGGATTGAAAAACTGGTCCCTACTGTACTTTCAATGAAAGCAATTATTCATAAAAAAATATGCATACATATATATACTTACATATATTTTACAGATTTTTTTTACTATATCTCCAATCGTACAATTTTCTATCGGATGTGGTGATACCGAAGAATATCTTGATTGTTTTTTAATGGTTGCATTTGGTCTTTTAGTATTCAGTAAGCTTTGTTTAATTTACACTGATCGACATAATCTCAGTTACATTCTCAATTCAGCATTTGAAGACTGGGAGCTTATTAGAGATGAAAATGAAATAAGACAAATGATAGATTGTTCACAGACTTCCAATAAAATGGCAACTATTTTTTATTGTTCTGGAATGGCATCATTAGTATCATATGTTGCAAAAACTACTATTTTTGATGAACCAAGCGTAAAAATCATTTCAGATTCATTGAATAACACTGTTTATCTACACGGACAAAAATTCATACTTCCTGGAAGTTGTATGTTTAACAATATCAACCAATATTTCTATTACGTTATCTTCGCCAACCAATGTGGACAGATGGTTATTTTATGCTCTACAAATTTAGGTACTGATACAATGTTTGCAGCGATTACAGGTCACATCTATATACAATTTGATATTCTAATGGAACGTATGAAAAAATTTGGTGAAAATCAAGATGATGTAAACACGAATTCTCAAGAGTTGGGAAGAATTGTTCAGAGACATCAAAGTTTGATTTTGTCAGCAGAAACTTTGGAAAAAGTTTATAATAAAGTTATATTCGTTCAAATGTTTACCACTGTATCAGTGCTCAGCGTTGGAGGTTAGTACAATGTACTAAGTACATAAATAAAAACAATTACTCTAGCGAATTCGTTCATAATTAAATAGTTACTAAAGCTTGCGCAGACTATTTGAATATACATAAAAAAAGGCATTATATATGTATTTAAAACTACACTCAAATTAGTTGAAAGTAGATTAGAATCAAGGCTTCAAATATTGACCAGTTTCGATGAAATTAACGTAAATACATTATTTTTAAATTTGTTCAAAGAGTTTTTGAGCTAAAACAAGTGTTACGATTTTTTTATAGTTTTGACTTACAAGCTATAATACTTTTGTTTATTAATTACATAATAATAGACATTAAATTGTAATATTATTTAACGGATTTCTAGTGCACAGGCGTAATAACGCCGTTTTGCACCCTGTCATCGTTCTGCTTAGTTAACCTGCCTTATGATTGCGGCTGTGGACTGACTTGTGCCTTCTGTACCGTATTCACCCTGGTCCTCACCACTTGGGTATTGGAACAGAAACATGGGGAAACCACAGAGAAAACCCATGTTAGTACAGTCGGAGCTGGGTTAAGTCTACAGTGATTGATAAGAAATTCTTCTTTACCGACCACTGGAGCATTAGGCCCCTCTCCTAGTGTGCAGAGATCCCTCGCGCTAGCCAACGCTGACCAGAGTGGTCACTCATTCAAGTTGTTGCTTAAATGGGTGATCGCCCAGGTCAGACGTAAGCCGCCCGGCTATCTCTGCCACTTCCAGAGGTTGGCAACGTAACGTAACGCACATATTTTTATTTATAATCACTGAAAAATATTGGTGCGTGCTGGGATCGAACCCGGGTCCCACTCTTTCGAAAAGTGAGCACCGAGCCGACCAGGCCATTGCCAACCTTATTAAATTGTAATATTTAACGTTACAGCCGATTGATCTGAGTATTGACCATTATTGACCGTCTATCTTCCAAATACTAATCAGGGGTATTATGCTTGTTAGACTTACAAATATCTTTTATTTTTAATCTATTATAGTTTCGACATTAGGTAATCTATGCACTGACATGTTCATATTTTCAGTATTGTTGTTTGTTATATATATAAGGTACCCGCGGGTAATAAGGCTTAAGTCATAGAAATGCTATCTAAAACAACCGCGTCTACTAAAGACTTCTTTAATCGAAGCGTCCAGAATAGAAATGTCGCTACAAGTTTATAGAGTCTGATACAACGTTTCTTGTCTTCTATTTTTCATCATCCGTCATATACTAAAGTAGCACAGAAGAATTCCTAAAAAACGATTTGAGTAAATGGTAAACATTTTTTATAATTTTATATTTAATTATTTAAGTCATTGTTCTAACTTTTATAAACATCCTAAAAAGTATTGTGATTTTATCGAGTATAGTATAACTATTTCTAGTATGAATAACCCGCAGGCCTTATTCCCCTCCCGTAGGAAAATAAGGCCTATTCGCAAGGTTTTTGAAAAAATTTAATTTTGAGTTTGTTTATGGTGAAAATTACCATTACTCCATCATATTTTATGGCTAATGTATTAACTTGAAAATTAATGATACATTGTGATAATTAAATGCAATATTTTCGATTTTTTTCAAAATCTCCCTTAGCTAGGTCTTATTACCCGCCAGTACCTCATTTACATACTAGGGTACATTTGATCATTTACAACACCAATTGTTGACCGGAATATTATTTCAATGATTAACATGGGTTTTCTAGCAAAAATGATTGACAATTATAATTAATCTTTAGTATTAAATTGTTTTTACAAACACTTATTTATTGATTATGAAGTATTTAATTTCATATAAATTGATCATAAATGTACCTACTGTAGTTGTTTTAAAGTACTACACTATAAATAATTTTGAACTCGGTAATTGATCAGAAAATATATTTATTCACTAGATATACAACAATGTTTTAACTATATTTATTAGAGGTTAGGCACGCGATGTTTTCTAGGTATTATGGTGATAATAATACTAATAATAAATTGCTGCCAGAGCTGTAGCGCCCCGGAAGGCGGGAGAGTTCGTTTGTGTGTATGGTGTGTGTGTGTCAGTGTGTGTTTGTTATGTATTAGCTTTGGTATGATGTCTGCTGGTTCCGGGAGTTGGCGCTTCGGGCGGTTTGATTGTACTTCTGGTCGCTAGTGGCGTGGCCGAGCCGGTCGGACCGCCACAAGCACTCCCTCCTGAGTGACTTTCAGCGGGAGGTTTGAAAGTCACGACACGAGAGTAAGTTCGTTTAGGAGGGTCCATCGTCGTTCCCCAGTGGTGTAGCTGGACTTGGTTAGGCGTTGACGATGTGTCATCTTCTTCATTGAGATCATCATCAGTCTTGTTGTAGTAATGAGGCTTTAACCTGTCAATGGACACGTTTTTTTCTTGGCTATCGACGACTATTGTGTACAATCTGTCGGTGAGTCGCTTGGCAACTTTATACAGGCCTTGGTAGGGCGGTTCCAGAGGAGCCTTTGTATGGTCGCTTCGTAGCCAGACGTATGAACAGGTGTCTAGGTCTTTCAGTACGAAGATTCGTGGTTCTGTGTAGTGAGCCGTCGGTGTAGGACGAATGCCTCGCATGAATTCCCTATGTTTTTCAACAAAGATTTTAGGATCAGAGGGTAGATCTGCGGTGATGAAGAATTCTCCAGGTATTCTCAGGCATGTGCCATATAGCATCTCTGCCGGTGTGGCTTGTATGTCTTCTATGAAGGACGTTCGGAGTCCCAGTAGAACAGTGGGTAGAATCTCGATCCATGGTTGAGGTGAGCACATCAGCGCTGTTTTCAGAGTGCGGTGCATGCGTTCAACGATGCCGTTGGACTGCGGGTAATACGCAGTTGTCCGAGTTTTTGTTGTTCCGACGAGTTTAACTAGGGCTTGGAAGACCGCGGATTCGAATTGGGTCCGAATAGGTTGTGATGAGTGAGCAAGTCAGCTCCGATGATAGCTGTTTGAACGTCAGCGATGATGAAAGGCCACTTGAAAGGCTTGTGCAGCTTTAGGTCTAGCTCGACTGTCTTGGTTCCGTAGGTGCTGATGGCCGAGGAGTTTGCAGCGAACAGAGTGAGTGGATTTTTTTCGAGTCCGGAGCTTATGGAGCTTGCAGGAATGATGGAGACTATTGAACCGGAACCAACTAAAAATTTTTGGTTGGTTTTGTAGTCGTATACGTGGAGACGCAGTTCTTGGGGCGGTAGTTTGTTGTCGCTGTCACTTACTGCCCCGACGTTTGACAGCGGTTTTAGTTTCCCTGGTTGTTGGGCACGATGGGGTTGAATTTGCAAGGCTGGACACATTTGCATGCGTCATTGCCCCATCGGCTGTGATAATGGCAATACCCGTTGCGATTGGGGGTCGTAGACCTGGCCCTGGAGGGATGTCCTCGGTAGTTTTGATCTACTCTCGAAGTTTGTTGCGACAGATTGTTCATCAGAAGTAGCTGCTGCTGTAGCTGTTGTTGTAGGTTGCTGATGTCCTGTTGGCAATTTTTCATCGGAAGTTTGAGATCCAGCAATTGTTGCTCGAGATGAGACTGTTCTGTAGAGCGTGAATGATCTTTATTGTGAACTGCGTAGACCGAGCTATTTCCCATGTTGAGCACGAGGCGGTCTGCCATCTCCGCCAAGCTGTTGAGGTCATTAAGATTATGTGAAACCAGGAGGTATGGACGTACCCACGCTAGAAGGTGCTCTTTCCAGAGCTGGTGCACCACATCGTCGTCAATTGATCCTCTTGCCAGTTCGCGCATTTTTCGAAGGAGCTGCGAGGGTCTTCTGTCACCGAGTGTCATGTCTCGCAGGAGGTTGTGAAGCTGTGTTTGCCTAGAATCAGAGAAACGGCTGAGTATGGCATTTTTAAGTGAAAAATACTTATCTTGAGGAGGTGGATTGCTGATGATGTCCCAGATGTGCTTTGAGATGCTGATCGGGAGAGCCTTCAAGGTCTAACTGTATTTCTGATTGTCACTTTTGATTCGGTTCGCTGTGAAGTCTGCTTCGGCAATGGCTAACCACATTTCAGGCGTATCCATGGAAACCTGTGGCAGGTTAAGATTGAGTGCATAGACTTGTTGGTGTGGCACTTGTTGTATGACAGGTATCAGTCCAGGTGGTGGAATATTGGAACCGTTGTTGTTGTTGTTGTTTTGCTGTTGTTGATTTTCCGCGTTGAGGTTGGACTGTTGGAACGCTTGGAGAGTACCTGGTGGTGGCACGCTGCCGAATTCACCGAGCAAAGCGTACGGATCAGAGGACGAGCTTGCATTTGATTGGTCATTCCTCGAGTCTACCATTTTATTTTGTTTACCACTGGAAGAAGGAAGCAAACCGATTACTGCTTTCACGATACCTGGACATGGCCTGTTTCAATTCCGCGTAATGCCTTTTGGTCTACACTCCGCGCCTGCGACGTTCCAGCGCGTAATGTACGAAGTTTTAGGCGCAGATCACGAAACACATGCGGTTGTGTACCTGGACGATAGAATAAAAACGGTGGAAATGGGAAACTTCGCAGCAAACCGAGTTTGACGCCCTAAAAACCCACTTGAAATCGGATCCGTTACTGGTTTCTCCAATCTTCTCGAAACGTTTCGTGCTGCAAACTGATGCGAGTGACGTCGGAATAGGCGCTGTCCTGATACAGGAACGTGATGGCGCAGAAAAGGTCGTCGCCTATGCAAGCCGAGGTCTGAATAAAGCCGAACAAAATTATAGCGTAACCGAGAAAGAATAACTCGCAGTGGTCTAGGCAATCCAGAAACTGAGACCATACCTAGAAGAGTATGAGTACACTGTTATCACGGATCACCAATCACTGAAATGGCTCCGATCAATCGAAAGCCCGAGCGGGCGTGTACCTCGATGGAACCTATACCTGCAGCAATACGAATTCGATGTCGTCTCCCGAAAAGGAAAATGGAACAAAGTTGCGGACGCGCTATCGCGAAGCACCCCCGAAAATCCTGCCGATGAAGATCCTCACGACCCAGAAATCGACTTAATACTCGAAGCCTTAGAGTTTGGAGATACGTGGTACGAAAGAATCCTCAAAGGGCTCGAAAATGATCCACAACGTTAACCTGAGTATTGCCTGAAACAAGGATTGTTATACCGGCATCAGTATCATAGTCTGGACTAGGCAGACCGAAGCGACGTCTAGAAATTATGTGTGCCGGTCGCAGGAGTACCAAAATACTACATGAGAATTATGATGCTCCTTCGGCCGGTCACTTAGGCATTGCAAAGACGATTGCCTGCGTTTCGAGTCAGTATTTTTGGCCGCGCATGAGGGCGGAAATCACAACTTATGTGCGCTAGTGTGGGACGTGTCAGGCGTACAAGGCTTTGCATCAATCTCCGACGGCCCCAATGGGGACAATCCCTGCCCTAAGGCCATGGTCGATCGTATCTGCGGATGTGATAAGGCCCAAGCCGCGATCCTCACGAGGAATGTATTACTTAGTAGTATTCCAGGATAAATTTACCAAGTGGATAGAAGTCCAACCGTTACGACAACAAACAGTCACCGCGATCTCCACCGCGTTTAAAGAACGAGCCCTACCTCGTTTTGGGAGGGTAGAGACGGTAATTACCGACAAAGGTACCCCTTTTGTGAGTAAGGAGTTTACCTCCTTATTACAGCAATTTGGGATAAAACACGTCCGAACGCCTCCATATTCGCCGCAGTGCAACCCAGTCAAGAGAACGAATCGAGTGATAGGGACGATGATCGCCCAGTTCGTAGGCATGAACCAGCGGAACTGGGACAAACAAGTTCCAGATTTCGCATTTGCCTACAACTCCGCGAAACACGACGTGACAAAATTTTCTTCAGCGTATCTAAACGATGGTCGCGAAATCCGGCCTCCTGCGTCGATAAGGTCGTGAGCCGAGCAAGGGAAAAGTGATGTTTACGACCCGCACCAGGCAGCAAAGACCTTAGAAGATACAATTGATTTAGTCAACGTTAGCCTGGCACAAACCTATGGGAAACAAGCCAAGTGTTATAATCGTAAGCGAGGTTTTTGGCAACCGGCTCTTGGAGACCTGATCAGCAAAAGGGAACATCACTTGTCATCTGCGATTGGTCAATTCTCGGCTAAACTTGCAGAGAAGTTCGCAACGGGTTTTACTATTCTAGAGTCGTCGGACCTTCAGTATACGAGGTTACCAAGGACGGCAAAACCGTCACCGCGCATATTAAAGATTTGAAACCTTTTCATGAGGGGAACTTCCCGGAATCCGTCTGTGAACAAAATGACTGCAAAAATCCTGAACCGGAACTTGACGAAACCCGGGGACCGCGTCGTATAACCCGAGCTTTGGCAAAAAGGGCAAAATTGGAAGCTGCCGCTGGAGAACCGGGTTGAGATCGGAACATAACCTGAGACTGATTAATTTCCATTTTTTTGAATATGTTTCGGTGCTGATTAGCTCTGCAAAACATTGTCCCATATCAAATTCTATTGCTTAGTAATCTTTAAGATAGTTTTCTAAGAAATGAAAAGTCTGGACAAGGTTAAGAGTCAACCAAAACAATGATATAAGAGTATCAAAGAAGTTTAAGTTTTATCTAGTATTTAGAAAGAGTAAGATTAGGATCAAAACTGATTTTAGTAATAATAGTCACAATTTTGATTATATTTATGATCTAGATTTATGCCAAATGGAGCCCCAGTTTACCGAAGCAGAAGAAATATGGCTGTTAGAGGAGATGCTGCGAGAGCCACTATACATCGCCCTTAATCACCTGACCGAGCCAACCAAACGCTCAAGCCCTAGTTCCGGAAACGTCTCAGTAGCACACGAGCCTTACAATCCGGCCAATCCCGGTTTCGTAAGACTAGATCGGCAGTCAGCCAAGCCAACCGCCACCATGACGTTGAGTCCCAGCACAGGAACCACAGCGGCCAGACCACAACCAAAAAGGGTCAGCCATGGGCTGTTTAAGCATAAGAGGTCCTAAGTGGTGATCAGACCAGTCACCGCCGGACTGTTCAAAGTAGCCACTGGACCGAGCAATCCTGGAATCGTCCAGCCCACAGTAATCGACGAGAGGATGGAAGTCTATGTCATCAACCCGGGCCCACGCCAAAGACGCAGCCATCAGTCGACGGCCAAGCAACACCGGAAGTAGGAGGAAATTTTCGGCGCAACCCCTACTCCAAAAATTTTATCGGAAAAAGGCAAGTCTTGTGACAGTGCAGTTATCGTTGAGAATAGCGCCTATACATAAATTGTTATTTTTTTTTGTTAATTCCTCTGGCTTTATTTTGATCAATTTCAAGAATTTATTTCATTTTGCAATCCTATTTTTTTAACGACAAGTAGTTTACCGTGGCTTGCCACCCTGAGAAAGAGGTAAGAGCTAGCCGGAGTCGCTGTATTATATAATTGGAGACTATTCTCCTGGTGTCTTTTGTAATTTTTTTTTATGCCAAAATTTGATAAAAACGGTGATTCTGGTTTGGAAGTCCCCAGTTCAGGCTTAACCCCGTTATAACTTGTAATATACTTGACAGTTATAACCACGAATACATCTATTTATTATTAACTCATTTAATCCACTCATTTCATCAGTTTTAAAATAAGTCGTTATGCTGCCTGGTCAATATTTGAAGCCTTTATTTTGATAAATCTCAAAAATTACATAATTTTTTAATTAAAAAAAAAAAGTTTTCTAATCACACATGATAAGTAATCACTTGAGAACATATGTGAATAGAATTGATAATTATTTTTTTCTTTACCCGTAGGTGTGAGCTTAATCTTAAGCGTAAATGACAAGAATACGGTAAACTTCATAAAATCTATATGTATAATGAATTTCATGCTGTTTGAAAGCTACTTATATACTTATCCAGCTGATAATTTAGCAAATCGTGCAGAATCAATGCTTAGAGCTATCTACAGCAGTAATTGGTACGATATGCCACCACATGTTACTAAAAACCTAGTTTTTATGATGATGCGCATCAATTTACCACCATATCTGACATGTGGTAAATTTTTTTATATGACTCGAAGATCATATATGGATGTTATCAAGACATCTGCTTCATATTTATCAGTATTACGTATTATGATACAATAGAATAAGTATATATTAACCCTGGTTAAAAATACTGATTGAAAAGAATTGAGAAGTGGTCACTTCATGCAAACTGTATATCTATATACACAAACAAAAGAAATGAAATTATTGAAAAGAATTCGAATTTCATCATTTTTAATCCTTTTTAATCAATATTTTTAAACAAGGAAGTTATGATATATTAACTATTAGCGTAAATGCTATGTGAGACGTGTTCTAAAACTGTCTTTCATTTTATCTACTCCATTATATATAAATAAAAGTCTTGAAAAATATAAAATTAATATTATTGGCAAATCAAAGAATGAGGTAATGTTCTTAGTGAACGACATCATTTTAGTTTTTGAAAATTTTAACCCTTATATTCGTAAAGCACTCACATTTGCAAGAAAAACTCATAAGACATTAAAGTTTACAATTACTTGACAGTTTTTTTATTTTTTTTAACAAACAAATTTATTGGCTAGGCCATAGACAAGGGAGGACAAAAAATAAAGGATACAGGGAAGGCCATATAGACAAATTTGGGAATTAGGGAAATAAAGGATAAAGGGAAAGGGAGGACCTTTACTCGGTAGGAATTTTCGGTAACTGAAAAACGTTGTCAAAATATAAATAATCAATTATCTTGGCTATTTTACGCTTCAATAAATTCAAAATTGGTTATATTTTCATGAAAATTACTAATTTGAACTAATAATTACATCTTTATATATTAAAAATAGGGTCAAATAAGTTTTACTTTGAAATCTGTTCAACTACTGGGTACTTTACCTTAAGACTTAATTATAAGCATGCCTTTAATGCAATGTATACAAAAAACAAAAATTCTTAAAAATAAATTTGAAGTATAAATGCATGCAAGTTGGTAAAGAAAAAAAAATTGTCGTTAATTCAAGAAATCTGTTTACAAAAAAAATAAAAAAAAAATAATTTAGAGCAGAAAACAGAGTAAGAAACGAAGTTTACCTATATAGCTGGAGACGAGGTTACGAAATTTGCGATGGTTCCCTTTGATCTCAGGAAGATCCACTTATGACATTTCATTTTCAAGTATCGATCAGTAGCAGGTCAGATCAAAAGTTGTTACAGATAATGCAAAGACACAAAAAACATATATTTAACGATTTGTAATAAATCAAGTATTGATATCAATAGAATTGAAATAAATTTCGGCGAGAATTTAATAACTCCGTAACCAAAAACAGATGAAACGAATCAATTAGATTTAATTTGTTCAAATTCAAAATTTTTCAGCAACAGTTTCATGTTAAATTGTATTAAATAGAATTAAATTTAATTAAAAATAATTCCTGAATTTATTCGTATTGAAATAAGTCGAATATGGAATAAATTCGTATGAACATTAGTTTAGAGAATTACTTAATAATAAAAGAAACGAATATTCTAACTTGTAGATGTTGAAATCGATAATGTTCCGGAATAAATATAATTCTTTATAATAAAATATTAAAATAGGTCCTCCCTTTCCCTTTATCCTTTATTTCCCTACTTCCCAAATTTGTCTATATGGCTCTTTACCGTAAGATGGACGGTGGTGTTTATTACTCGATAGGTCTTATTAAGTGACTGAATAGTAATTACGGACAGTGTCTCGGATAGCTTAACTGGTAGAGCCTTTGGCGCGTAACCAAACGATCCGGGTTCGAGTCCCGGTCTGGGCTGTCCGAATTACTTTTTTTCAGTTACCGAAAATTCCTACCGAGTAAAGGTCCTCCCTTTCCCTTTATCCTTTATTTCCCTACTTCCCAAATTTGTCTATATGGCTCTTTACCGTAAGATGGACGGTGGTGTTTATTACTCGATAGGTCTTATTAAGTGACTGAATAGTAATTACGGACAGTGTCTCGGATAGCTTAACTGGTAGAGCCTTTGGCGCGTAACCAAACGATCCGGGTTCGAGTCCCGGTCTGGGCTGTCCGAATTACTTTTTTCAGTTACCGAAAATTCCTACCGAGTAAAGGTCCTCCCTTTCCCTTTATCCTTTATTTCCCTAATTCCCAAATTTGTCTATATGGCACCCGAGACTTCTTCTATAGTGTACCACTCGCTTCAGAAGCTCAAGCTGATCTGACAAAAACTGCCCAGAAAATCGCTTATCACACTTCTGAAGCAAGACTCTTCGGGCGAACAGTCTAGGCGACACCGCGCTGCCTCACGGCGTGCGCGGGAACTAAACTATCGTCCCTCCCCGGCTGCTTCCCCTACTCTCGGCTTGTCTCTTTCTCTTTTCTTTCGTGTTTCTTTCTCGAGTAGGCTGCGGCTGTCTTATTCTCTCGCACTCATGCGCTTCAACAAATATTCTTGCTAATTTATTTATTTATTAGTTTATTCTGGTCCTTAATATTTGTTAATTAATAATAATTTAATTTAATTTATATAAATTGAAGAGGCGCGTCACACCCCCTTTACTTAGGAAAGAGAAAGACGCAAACTTAGTTTCTATGACAATATTATAAAGAAATGTTTGTGGCTTTTTCGTGTTTGTAACAATCTTGATTTTCACTCATTACATTTTCAAATTCATACAAAAATATAAATGTTTAGAACTTTTTTTTTTTTTTTTCACTTAATAACTATAAGTACCTTTTTTTTTAAATGGTCTTTGACCATTAGGGATAATTAAATGTAATATCACGATAATAATAATAATAGCAATCATAATAAAATAGAAAAATAGTAATCATATAGTATAGTAATCATAATAAAAGATAGAAATCATAAAAATAATAGTATTAATACTAAAATAATAAAGAATAATAATAAAAATTACGAAATAATATCATTGGTATATAAATAAGCTTAGAGATCTTCTTTTCCTGTATTTGGATTTCTGGTTCCCTGGAGATATGGATCCTTGGCTGCTAGACCTGGGATGTTGGGTAGTTGATATGGTAGTCGCTTGGGTACTAAGTAGTAGAGGTGGGAGTTTCTGTTTTCTCTACAAGCTTGCTTTTTGGTTTTGAGGGTATTTTCTTTGAGGATTCCTTCCGGGTGACTCGGCCTCCTCTCTCCACAACTTGGTACATTTTCCCGTCTTCCCCTCGTTCTAAGTATCTCGACATGGGATTCTTCTTGAAATGCCGTTTGGGTCGTATAGTCAGAGTTGGACCCCACGGAAATTCTGGTCGTGACTCTGCGGGAACCGGCTGATGCTGATGAATTGGAGTTGGTGTGTACTCAAGGGCTGACACACTTGGTTGAATCACATGTTGCTGCGGGACTTTAACTGGGGCAGGCACAACATCTTTAGTCGTCGAAGTAGCAGGAATAATCATCGTGAACTGGGTCTTCACGGGCTTCTTTATTGACCGGATGGCCAATCGTCGAATCTCTCTTAATGCGATAGGATTTTCCAGGATCTTGGTCGTCCTACCTGATGCTGAAGCAGACTGTTTCAAAAAGACTGCTGATCTTCTTGGTGTCGGTTTAATGGTAGGTTGTCCCGCTTGCCAGCCTCCCCTATTATGATGATCAACAGTTGGTGGTACTGCCGATCTCTTAGTCGTGGGAGTTGGTTTTTTCGGCGAAACAACCACGTCATCGAGGTCCATGGTTATGGCATCCTCGAGACGCTTCCTTTTGGTTGCCCGTTCCTTGATTAGAGCTAACCGCTCTTCTGGAGTGGTTGGTATTTTTACGGGCCGCTCCTTTTCTTCTATCTCTTTCTTCTTTTCCTCGATTCTCATTTTTCTTTTCTCAATCGAGGCTTTGATTCTCGACTGTACCTTTCGTTTTATTTGCTGCTCTGTTTCCATCTCTACCTCTACCCCTAGTACCTTTTGCAAACTACTGGTGGTCTCTTTTACTCTCTCCCTTCTCTGCTTACTCTCGTCCTTCCCGGCTTGCGTCAGTTTGTAGGGTGAAAGGTTTATCGAAATCTGGGGGCATTAACACTGGTGCCGATTTTAATTTCTCTTTTAGAGTGTCAAATGCTTCCTGCTCCTTTTCACCCCACCGCCAAATTCTTTTCTTTTGCGTTAGAGCTGTTAATGGTTTTGTTAATTCTGCGCAATTTGATATAAATCTTCTATACCATGAGACCATACCAACAAATTGTCGTACTTCTTTAATATTTCTTGGAGTTTTAACGTCGTCAATTGCTTTGACTTTCTCCGGGTCAGTTCTAATCCCATTCCCATCTACTACATGACCCAAGTAAACTAAGCGCGATTCCAAAAATTTACTTTCTTCGGTGTTTATTTTTAATTTCGCATCCCGAAGTCTTTTTAATACCTCGCGTAACTCATTCATGTGTTCATCTAATGTCCTACCGATAACAATTATATCGTCCAAGTATACGAATACAAACGGTTCCAAGTCGGGACCAATGATACTGTTAATCGTTCTTTGAAAGGTTGCCGGAGCGGAATGTAGACCGAAAGGCATGACTTTAAATTGGTAGTCCTCTACCCGGGACTGCGAAAGCTGTTATTGGTTTACTCTCGCTACTTAAAGGTATTTGCCAGTACCCACTCTCAAGATCGATTGATGAAATGTATTTAGCATTCCTTAATTTGTCTAGAGTTGCGTTTACTTGAGGTAGAGGGTACGCGTCTTTCTCGGATATTTCGTTGATTTTTCTAAAATCGATGCAAAATCGACATTTTTTATTCTTCTTCCTCACCAATACTATTGGCGAGATCCACGGGCTATTAGACGGTTCAATAAATGTCTTTTTCAATCATCTCATTTACTTCATCGTCAATAATTTTTTGCATCGCGGGATTCTTGGGTGAGTATCGAAATTTTATTGGGTCGATTCCAGGTTTTACTTTAATCACATGCTCAGTTAATGTGATCGGTCCCTTTATTTCTGCGTTGAGTAATAGTTCTTTCTCGATTTCCATTTTTGCTTTTGTTACCGCGTCTACAACTGTGCGCATACTGATCGCGTATCTCATCTTCCCGGTCTCTGGATCTAGTTTGATACTAAAATTCAGTGTACCTAAATTATCGACCCCAAAAAGCATATCTCCATGAAAGTCTGGCATGATAAAGAAGGGTGATTCTCTATCTTTATCTTTTACTCTAAGCTGTACTTTTACGACACCCACACAAGATACCTCGCGCTCGTCTGTTACCGTCGCTCTTTGTTGTATTGGTTTGAAATCAGAGTATAACCCGTGTGCTTGTATAAATTCCCATAATTCTTGGCTAATTAAGGAGGTCGTAGCACCGGTGTCTGCTAAACACCATATTTTTTTATTTCCCAAATTGACAACGATGTATGGACGCGGATCTCGTGGTTTTACTTGCGCATTGAATCGATATGCTGCAACGTTTGATTCTGTTGCTCCTGCTGCTGTTGAGGTTGAGGTTGATGGGCCTGTTGATGCTGGTTTTGACGGCTCTGGTGTTGGTTCGGTTGGGGGATTCGTTGTACCGATTGACTTCGGCTTCGATTTCGAGGAGTCCATCCCTTTACCCTCGGTTTCGCGAACGATTGACTCCTGTTGAGTTTTTGACCCTTGGTCATCTCTTCTTTGGACCCCTCTTCTTCTTTGGGCCGACCCGTGGTTATCGTGCCGGCCCTCTGGTCGTTTCCCGAACAGCCACAGTTGTACGTGCTTACCCCCCGTGTCCCACAGAATCGACACATTAGTATACGTGGGTTTCTACATCCAGCTTGAATATGCCCTTTGCCTTTACACCTCCAGTAGTCTTCTAGGTGTTGATACTCGTTAATTTCCATACGATTGTTTTTGTATTTTTTTTATTGCTGGTTATAAGCTGTTTCCGGCATTACCGACTGTTGATTAGGTGGTTTATGCCCCGTTTCCTGCATAACCAACTACTCGTAGCTATCACATAACTGTATCAATTCGTTTACCGTACTAAATTCTGTTTGGTTGATGTATCTTTTGTATTCGGGACGAAGATTGTAGTATAAACGTTCTAATTTTGCTGTCTCGCTCATTTGCCCATATCTCCTCATCAACGTTTGTAACTTTGTGATGTATTCTTTCGCTGGTTCTTTTAATCCCTGGGTTCTATTTCTTATTTCTTCTTCTATCTGGATTCTAACTCCTGATGGTATGTAAAAAGTGGTCAAGTCTTTAGTGAACTCATTCCAAGTTTGCCAACTACGTTTATTATTGCGATACCAAAGCAAGGCTTTATCTTTTAACAACATTGGTATGCATTCGACTATTTGATCATTTCTCATTTTATAAATCGAGCTCATTTCATCTACTCGTTCGATAAAGTCTTGTACACCTTTACCACCATCAAAGGTTACTCCCCATTTCCTAACCAGGTCCCGGATATCTATCTCATCACGTCGATTTTTACTATGTTCCGGCGTACTCTTTTGTTTATATTCTAATTCTAATTCCGCGCGTATTTCTCTTTCGATACGTGTCCTTAATTCGGCCGAGTTATCTGTCGATATTTCTCGCGATTCGTTTCTTACGCTTTGTTGGTCCGAGAGACTTGTTAATTTCTTTTTTAGTTCCGCAATTTGTTTTTTTCTTGCTAAACATCGTTCTTGTTTTTTCTTGTTTCTTATCAAACTCTGCACGCAATCAATCTTCCGTTTCCCGACGCAATTCGGCTTCTTTTCTTTTTTCTTCTTGTAACTGCGCGGTTCGTTCTATTACTTCTCTTTCTAACCTACGCAATTCTTCTGTTTCTTCTGTCTCAGAGTCGTCTTCGGAATTCTCAGCTGTTGTGTGCTCTACCGAGTTTGAATTTTGATTAAGACGATCTGACCTTCTGAGAGTCGGTGTAATTTAGTCTTGGTCAGTTTCCTGTGTGATAATTACGTTTGGCTCTGTTGTTTGTTCATTGTCTCTGTCACCCATTGTTTCCGCTTTATCTATATCATTAACTAAATCCGCGATACTATTTGCTCTACTACCCTACGCGTTTCTTAAACGTACGAGATGGTCACGCAAAGTTACTCTTAATTCGGCTAAGGTTGCGGATGGATCGGCTTCGATTCTACGTTTCGCTAGTTCGGCTATTATATCCGCTTTTCTCAATGCCCTCAGGAAAGAGGTCTTTGTATCCCCCATGTAATTATCTGAACTCATTTTAACAGTGATAATAAATTAAATAACCCGGATAAATAATAATTTAATATTTCTTAATAGACAAAAAATAAAAAAAAAAAAAAAAAAAACAAAATGCCTCAGATGACAACCGTGATTCTAATCTAAGGTTCTCAACTTCATGTCTTTAGTTCGAGCGCCAAAAATTATCTGTGACGTTGCGGAAGGGTTTAATGCCTCGTCGTGTGCTAACACGACTTCCTTGTGCTCGAGCTCGTCGTGGTCCAGGGTTTGGATGAGGATCACGCAACACAGATAACTTAATACTAAATATTGCTAAGCAAAGAATAACACAGAATTCAAAAATAAGGTTGAATTTATTCAGTTAATAAGAGACAAAACAATAATAATAAAAATAACAATGATAATAATAATGATAAATGTTTTATCAATAATAAAGTAATATAATATTTTATAATATTAAGATCAATATTAATAATTAGATAATAAATGTTAATAATAATAGTTATAATATACCAAGATACAATGTACAATGTACGTATGTCACTAAATCTAACCTCGAAAATCTATAATATATACATTTGATTCTTCTAGACAAGCCGTTTACTAAATGCAGCCTACGGGGACGACGCGTCACGACCGCGAGCCTCTCTAAGTCTCCCCCTAGCCCCCTTTATTAACCTAGAGAAGCTTGGTTACAATGTAGAGGTACCGGGATTGTGTTGAGAACCTCAAGCTCTTTACCGTAAGATGGACGGTGGTGTTTATTACTCGATAGGTCTTATTAAGTGACTGAATAGTAATTACGGACAGTGTCTCGGATAGCTTAACTGGTAGAGCCTTTGGCGCGTAACCAAACGATCCGGGTTCGAGTCCCGGTCTGGGCTGTCCGAATTACTTTTTTCAGTTACCGAAAATTCCTACCGAGTAAAGGTCCTCCCTTTCCCTTTATCCTTTATTTCCCTAATTCCCAAATTTGTCTATATGGCACCCGAGACTTCTTCTATAGTGTACCACTCGCTTCAGAAGCTCAAGCTGATCTGACAAAAACTGCCCAGAAAATCGCTTATCACACTTCTGAAGCAAGACTCTTCGGGCGAACAGTCTAGGCGACACCGCGCTGCCTCACGGCGTGCGCGGGAACTAAACTATCGTCCCTCCCCGGCTGCTTCCCCTACTCTCGGCTTGTCTCTTTCTCTTTTCTTTCGTGTTTCTTTCTCGAGTAGGCTGCGGCTGTCTTATTCTCTCGCACTCATGCGCTTCAACAAATATTCTTGCTAATTTATTTATTTATTAGTTTATTCTGGTTCTTAATATTTGTTAATTAATAACAATTTAATTTAATTTATATAAATTGAAGAGGCGTGTCACATGTTCGAATTTTTAACTATTTAAATTAGGGTCATGTATGGCACGTGTGCGTTTGCCGCTTAAACACATGGGATTGCGCACTCTTACCCTCTGCGCATATTTGTCCCACAAGACTCTAATCTATTTTTTTCTGAGTGTCAAGGTATTAGAATATATTCATTAATTCATTTGTTACTGAATATTATCATCAAGATCGACATCAATAGTATATTACACCCATTGGGAAGGAAAATAATAAAGGCCTCAGATCACATGTAATTGTTGGCCGAGGGGAAGCCGAGGTCGACAAACATGTGGTCTGAGGTTTTCTTTTTTACTTTCCAAGGGCTGTATACTACTTTTTTGTCCTACGGTGGCAGAGAGCGGCAACTTTGTTTACGGCAGCGGGACGAAAGTTGCCACTTTCCGGCTGGAGGGCAAAAAAATATGTAGGGGAGAGTGGCCTAAACCGGGTAGGCATTCGTATGCTGCTGCGTTGCGCGCATACGTTAATGTATACGTGTGGCGTGAGTACCCGAACCTTCCTGAGTTTCATCCAGTCCCAATGGTCTACCGGCTCAGCAGCATGACGTAACAAAACGAAAAATAAAATAATTGAGGACTTTATTAAAAAAACTAAACGTAGGTAATTTTTTACTAATCAAAAACAAGTTTATTATTTTTATTACCAACATTATTACATTATTTTGATACTATCTCCATATAAAATCCCATGGTGATTCTGGTTATTTTTACTTTCTTGTTTGAGGTTACTGTTCCTCAAGTAAAAATCTGCTTTCGGGCAAAGCGGATAGGGCATAGCGGGTATTTGCTAGGTAGATACCCACTTTGCCCTGATACATTTCAAATCTAATTTTTCTGCATTTTATTATAGATGGTAAATAAATATATAAGAAAGACAAATCAAGGAGCCCGGATTGAAGTGGCGATGCAAAATACAATGGAAGAATCTGCGACAACTTCGGTTTTAGCAGCAGCAAAAAAATATGGCATTCCTCTTGCCAATCTTCCTTCAAAGACATTTAAAAAAAGTAAGCTGCACCAAAAATCTTGGAAGATACCGCATAGTTTTTAGTGATGCTCAAGAAGCTGGGTTACTTGAATATGTATTTCAGGTCTATGACCTTTTTTATTGCCTGACTAAAATGAATGTTTGAAACTAATCTATAAATATGCCGAACGTAAAAAGATTGCTCATTCTTTTAAAGATTGCTGTGCGGGTCATGACTGGTGTTTTGGTTTTAAAAAACGTCATTCAAATTTAGTTGTCAAGCAACCCGAGCCAACATCCATTGCAAGAGCACGCGGTTTTAATAAGTCTCAAGTGTACAGATTTTACGATTTATTGGAAAGTGAAATCATTAAGACAAATCAAATATTGTCCAAATCTGGAAAAAATCAGGTGGACATTATTTCAAGTGCGGAAAGAGGTAAATTAACAACTGTTATCTGCTGTTGCAACGCGGTTGGTTCTTTTATTCCTCCATTTTTTATCTTTGATAGAAAAAGAATAGTTGATAGATTGTTGGATGGCTCACCACCTGGTTCTCTTGTTACTTGCACTGATAATGGATGGATAAATGGGTCAAAATTTTTAGAGTGGCTCCAACATTTCGTTGCGATGACCCGCCCAACTCCTGAGAAGAAGGTGATTTTAATCTTAAATAATCATGAATCTCACAAATATGTTGAAGCTCTAGAATATGCAAGAGAGAATAATGTGATTTTTGTATCGCTGCCTCCTCATACAACACATCGTATGCAATCTTTGGACCGTTGTGTTTATGGGCCGTTCAAAACTTACTTTGAGCAAGAAATTTCTTCTTTTCAACGAAGCATTGTATCTTAATCAAAAGCCTCCAATTAGGCGAGACAGAAATTCTTGAGCCTCGCCTACGCCGAGGAGATATTCGTCAAGACTATATTGAGTTACCGATTTATCATTCAGCGAAGTATGAAAAATCATTCTTGATATCTTCGGTTAAAATCTGGAATCAATTGCCAGCTGATTGTACGGCGTTATCGACCTTTACGGAGTTTTAAACTGCTTGTTATCAATATTTTTTAATATTGGATAGATCATAATATTCATTGTTATAGAATTTAGTGATGATAGAGTGATTGAGTGTTTAACACGCTACTTTATATATTACATATTACATTATGATTTTTTGTATCAATTTGGATGGCCGCAAGGAGTTTCGACTTCATCGCCAATTAAATAAATAAATAATAAATAATAATTATAAATATTTTCTTATTCAATTTTAATAACTAATAATAAATTTTATGTAAATTATAGAGGTGCGTCATACCCCCTTACTTATAAATAGTATATTACGTACCTAGGCCAATAAAGTAAGAAATGTCTCAGATCACATGTAATTGTTGGCCGAGGCGAAGCCAAGGTTGACAAACATGTGATCTGAGGCTTTCTTATTTACTAGCCAAGGTCAGTATACTATTTTTTTGTTCAACAGAGCCAGAAAGCGGTAACTTCGTTTAGCGCAACGGCCCGAAAGTTGGCGCTTTCTGGCTAAAGGACAAAAAAGAATAATACACAAACTTTATGTCTATGACAAGTGTTACGAAGAAATGTTAGTAGATTTTTCGTTTTTGTAACAATTCTATTTTACTGACTATATCCCAAATCTCGTACAAAAATGATGATAACTTTTTTTTTCTTTTATACACTCTAATCAATTATATTATGCATAAACAATAATTTTAAATGGTTTTAAACTATTGGGTGTCTCTAAACGTATTATCACTTTACTGAAATCATAATAAATAATGAAAAGAAATAAATATGCCTTAATGATAAAAAGAGCATTGGTATATAAAACGTAAATTCTCTTCCTCGCAGTTTGAATACTTCTCAAGGTGGTAGAACTTTTGACTGCTGATGATGTGATGCTGGATACTGTTTGCTTATAGGGCACTAGGTTGTAGATGTGGGTGCTTCTTCAACCTCCATGGGGTTTTCTTATGGCTTTGAAGGCACTATCTTTGATGGTTTCTCAGTTTGGATAACTCAACCTTCCCTCTCCTCAACTTGGTACACTTTCCCGTCCTGTTCAATTTCCAAGTAACGTTTTTTCTTGCATTTCTGGCGGTGTGGCCTTGGTTTTAGGGTCAGAGTCGGACACAATGGGATGTCTGACTTTGGACTTGATGGAGCTGAATGGAGCTGAAGGATTGGAGTCCGTACGTATTCACGAGTTGACGAACTTGACTGAATCGGATGTCTCTCTATAACTTCAACTTGGACTGGTGCAGCTTCTTTGGACGTCGAAGTGGCGGAAACGACTATCGTAATTTTGGTCTTTACTTATTCCTTCACTGAGCGGATCACTGAGAGGATAGCTATACGTCGAACTTCACATGGGGTGATTGGAGTTTCTAGGACCTTGGTGGTCCTGTCTGATGCTGGAGCAGATTGTTGTAAGAATATTGCCTTAGGTTTTACAGTTGGTTGATCTGCTTATCATCTTCCCCGATGATTATAATCTACAGTTGGTGGGACTGCAGTTTTTTTTTGCTCACGGGAGCCGGTATTTTCGGTGGAACAACTACTCCATCAAGGTCCATATTTATGGAGTCCTATAGACGCTTCCTTTTTTTCGCCCGTTCCTTGATGAGGGCTAATCTTTCTTCGGGAGTGGTTGGTGTCGTAACTGGCCTCTCCTCTATTTCTTTTTTCTTCCCTTCTTTTCTGATTCTCACTTTCCTTCTTTATTTTGAGACTTTAATCCTCGATTGAACTTGTTTTACTAGCTGCTGTTCAGCTTTCATTTTCTCCTCTACTACTCCTAGTACCGTTTGTAATCTGTCGATAACTTCTCCTTAACTCTCTTCCTTCATTAATTGACCGAAGTAACTACAATTGTTTTACATACCAGCGCAAAATTAAATACAAATAAAAATAATAAACAATAATCAACATAATCTGAAATATATTAGAACGATAAATATTTAGATTGATTAATAATAATTGTATCTTGGTATTTTACTAATTTTAATAGAATAAATCTATGATAATGCACGGGATTTTTGTTTGGTTAAAGAGTCTAAGATCCTTTACATGTACATTAGGTGTCTCTGTATCATGCTTAATCTCAAAAACATTAGGACTAATGAGTTTCGTAACAATAGAACCAACGCAATATTTCTCGGCAAGTTTAGCAGAAAAATGATCTATGGCCGAAGATAAGTGATGCTCACGCCAAGCCCTTTGTCACCAATCTTAGGATACTAATCAACATGTTTATCATTATAATGCTATCTCTGTTTAGTGAAAGCCCTAGCTAAATTAAGATGAACCAGATTTATTACTTTCCTCAAAATCTTTAAACTCTTTAAGTGATTATAATCCTCAAGTAATTGACCACCTTCGCAGGTTGCGCAAAGGATGTTTGGAGGAAGTATATCACTGCCATAGTTAAGATAAGCGGGGGTGAATTGGGTTGATTCGTGTTATTTGGTGCTTATGGCAAACTTTAGTTGGGGTAAATACTTATCTTACGATTTCTGCGATTTCTTGATAAATTGTGCTATCATCGTACCGATGACTTTGCCCGTTCAACCGGCTTCCGTTGTGGTGAGTACTCAATTCCGTATTCTTTTAGTAACGAGGTGAACTCTTTGCTAATAAATTGACTACTGTTATTGTAAATTAGTACGCATACATTACTGAATCGCAGGAGTATTCTTTCTTTCAACATCCGTACAATCGCTTCATCTTTAGCTTGTCGCACGGGTTGGATCTCAACCCACTTCGTAAATTTGTCATGTATTATCAATACATAGCACATCCTATTTGACGACCGCGGTTTAGGACCTATTAAATATATGGACACGATCTTCTATGGTTGAGTCGCATTTAATGTACACATCTTACCCGGCATCGGAAGTTGTTGTGGTTTGAACTCTTAGCATTTTGTGCAGTTTCTGACGTAACGAGCGATATCGTGATGCATGCGCGGCCAATAATAGATTCGCGCAATTTGAATGATCGTTTTCGTCACTGCTAACTGACCCACGGACGGTTCATGGTGATTTTCTTGCATTACCTGGGCTTTTTTGCTCTCAGGCACAGTTTCCATACATCGGACCGTTCGGCATAATTTAGACTATGTTGCACATGCCTATACAAATTGTCATTTTTTACACAGAACCCTGGGTACACAGAAAGAAAATTATACGAAAAATTAGAATGAAAACATCGTAATTTTTAGTATAGGACATTGTAGTGCCGGACCAAATTTTCTATATAACATCGTAATTTTCAATAATCCAAACATCGCAAAAATTCATGAGTAAATAGTAATTTTCGAAGTATAAAATCATAGAAGTTAAGATATTGAAAGACTAGTCCTGGATTAGGATGTTACTGTTGCAATTTTCCATATGATTTTTTTTCCATGTATAGATGTGGATATTTCGTTACCCCTTCTTTTACACGATTAAACCACTTATTGCTTAACTTCTACGCTCGCGACTACTTTTGTCTCTTGTAAATTCGCGTCATTATCTTTTGGAAATACCGTTGCCGAAACAAGTAGCGCTGACGGGCTTTGCCAACCAATTGTCGAAAAAAAGGACCCTAATACATACATACAAACATTATACATACAGGTGAAGCTAATAAAAGCGTGTTAATAAAATTAGTTTTGTGCACCCTCACTGGATACCAAAAAATTAGAAAATCATTAAAATTTTTTTACATTTAAATATTCAAATAATAACTAATTAATTATAAATACTCAAGTAACAAAAAATGTTTTTTTAAACTAAATAGAAAATATTAAAATAATAAGCATTATTTTTTTTTAGTCACAATTATTAATAAAATTAAAAATGTTCAAGCGAATAATTATAAAATTTTTCGGTAATTGAAAATAAAATTACAAAAATTGCTTATTTTTTAGATAACAACTATTTAATAATGGTAACGCTGGCAAAAATTTCGTTATTGTCGATCTCTGGATAATTAATTTGAAAATTTTTTTTCTACATAAGCTTGGAACACTTTAAATGCTTCAAAAGTTTCAACTCCAACAGACCCAATAAGAGAAGGAGATGGATCGAATCTGCCACCTGGTAATTCTATTGTGTAAGATAAATTAGCCCCTGCTACACCCATTAGCCAGTCGTCACTGCCTCCTGCTGCAGCATCTAGATTAATGAAATATTAATTGTTTCTACCATATCGATTTTCGTTTCAATGTTTATCACTTACATAAAACGTTTGTTGAACTTCCGACGACATAACGAGTACCAAAAGATGCGGCGAGTGCAGCAGCAGCCTTTTCACCTACGTTTCTCTAAATAATTTAATAATCATAGATCACAATATTATTGATCATTTAACAAAAAAAAATTAAGAACTATGATATTTAAACTAACTGTACTAACAATTTTTCGTTTTATTTTTTGTTATTCATCATATAAATTAGTACTATAAAATATTTTTTAATGATTACATTTTTAGTTTTTTAAAATTTCTACTAATGAAATAGATTTTTTTGTATTTTTACCATAATTCTATGTGAAAAAAATTCTAAAAATGTACAGTTCAGTATCATTATGAGAAAGTGAGTAATCGCGGTCTCATTACGAAAAAATACTGGTATTAAACAGAAAAAAATTGATTATCTAATATTCCAAAGACACTATTGGCTTATTTCTTCTATAAAATTGTTAATACTTACAAGTTCAGGTTCGTTTTGAGGTAAGGATGACGTATATCCCCATGGATGTAAAAAGTACTGAAAATTTGAAATTTTTTTCTTAATAATAATAATAATAATAATAATAATAATAATATTTGATACTGAATTAGATTAATTTTGACAGGATTATAAAGTATTTTTATAACTTCACTGATAGATCAAAAACTGATCATATAACAAAAATTTATTTAAAAAAAAATAGGAAAACGGTTGACCCCAATGGCCATTCCTGCAACTTCCCGCTAATTCCATACTTAAAGCGCCCAATATTGCACTTATTACGTTTTTGAGCTCTTCGAGCTCACAAATATTATTTTCGTGTCATTTTGAGCTCTCCGAGCACACACACACATACACACACATATGCGCGCGGACATAGTGACATCCTCAGGAAAATGGTAAGAATTACTTTCTAGGACCTCAAAACGAGGAGATCTGATGAAAACTTGATTTATACACATACATACATACAGATATACGGACATCATCGCGGAAACATTCGGAGAAGCGTCCTAGGACCTAAAAACGTCAACTTTCGTTGAAAAACGGGGTGAAACCAATAACGTCTCAACTTTTCAATTTTTTTTTTTCGCGGGAAATTAAAAACAAATAAAAAAAACAAACCTGTCCGTATGAATGCAATGTTAAGTAAGCTTTAATAGTATTGTTATGGGCCAAAACATAATTTCTCAGAGCCTGTGTTTCAACTTCAGAAAATGGTTTAGATCCAGCATATATCTCAGAACAAGGATTATTCGATGCTCCTACAGCTGAAAAAATATTCAACGGAAAATTTTTAAAACTTGACTTTTAATTTAAATATAAAAAAAAATAGAAGTAGGTAAAGGAATAAAATATATTTACTCATCCATTTCAATTCAAAGTTTCTGTTAGCATCGGTGCCACGGCAAAGAGACCCGGGATTCTTTGAACGTGTTTTTCGCCAAAATCGATACTAAAATTAGATCAATGAATCTTTTTAGTTTTGAAATCATCAACTAATGCTATTTTTAAAAATGAGTAGATCTTGTCTCGTGATTTATAGATTTAAATACATACATTACTCAAAAAAGTTAAGAGACCAACTAGTAAAAAAATATTTTAGCAATTTTTAAAAGACTATGCAAAATCGTACGAAAATATCTTCATATGAAATTAGCTATGAAGTTTTTTGTAAAAAATTTTTTTATCAGGTAATTATAACGTTAAGCGTTTTAACATTCACGAAACAAGATAATTAGAAGATGAAGAGATTGAGGAAGAAATTCGAAAGGACCCTTTTACTTAGAGCTTATAGAATAGAGTATTTGCTCTCACCAAAGTGATTATAATTTCGAAAATTTTCGAAATTATAATCACTTTGGTGAGAGCAAATACTCTATTCTATAAGCTCTAAGTAAAAGGGTCCTTTCGAATTTCTTCCTCAATCTCTTCATCTTCTAATTATCTTGTTTCGTGAATGTTAAAACGCTTAACGTTAT
Source organism: Cotesia vestalis (assembly GCA_000956155.1). NCBI lineage: Eukaryota > Metazoa > Arthropoda > Insecta > Hymenoptera > Braconidae > Cotesia > Cotesia vestalis. Next base: position 33,146 of record JZSA01006242.1, read on the forward strand.
AATTACCTAAACACCTTTTCTTTCCTGCTTCACAGCAATATTTAGTTTTAAATTCAATATAATTTTAAAATTAAATTATGGTTTAATTTTACATTAAATTTTGAGAATAAAACTCAAATAATATTTTCATTGATGAAAAAAAATGAAATTCATAAATTAAATTGAAACTTTTTGAATATCTAATCAAAAACTCTTAAAATCAGTACATATGAAAGTTTGATAATGAACATCTTTTGAACAGTCAATTTAATCACCAAAAACTAAGATACCATTTTTAGAGAGCAGTTAATTTCATACAAAAATTTGTATTGCGCATTTTATAATAGTCATTTACTATCGAGTTATAAAATTCATAAACAAAAATGACATTTTTGTCTTAAAATAATCAAACCTTAATTTTCAATATCATTCAAATAATGAGGTTTATGAAAAAAAAAAAAAAAAAAAAACATAAAATACCTTTCTGTAGAGCATTAAATTTCCTAAACAATTCCTGAATAACATTTTTCTGAACAATCAATTAATGATCAGGTATGTATTTTTTTCTATTGGACTGAGAAAAAAACAAAAAACTGCGATGCGGAGGATCTTCCTATTAAACTTAAGAGCTCCTATTTGGTGAGAATTTTTTAAGGTGTCTAACAATCCATTTTTTCGTATCACTTGTAAAAAAAAAAAATATTTGATTGTTTTGACTCACCCTATTCAATATACATTAAATAGAACAAAAAAATCTAATCCCCAAATTTTTTTTCCCGGTCAAAAAAAATTTCCGAAAACCACTTATTTTTTGACCGTCATAGTGACTATCCCCCTTAATTTTAATAAGTTGTAATATGACTAATAATTTGGAAATTTGGAGCTTTACCGAATAAAAGTTTTGAATTGTTTAATTTTTTTGAGTAAGGTAAGATTTCCTAGATCTAATCATTAAAAAAATATTTATTATTGAAAAACATACAGCCGAATGAGTATACTCATAACCATCAGGATTTAAACTTGGTATAATTAGCCAGTCAACATTTTTATAGAGATAAGCATTGCTTTGATTTGTAACTAGTTGATGTACTAAATACAATGCTGTTGATGGTGCTATCCATTCTCGAGCGTGAATTCCCGCATCAACAAGAATTTGTGGCTTATTTTTTCCGCCAGAAGATATTTTTACAACATAAATTGTTCGATTTTCATACGAACTACCTATTTTTTGAAGAGTTACGATTTTACTGTAATTCTTTGCTAACAATGTTATATATTCTTCAATCTGTAAACAATATTTATTTGTTTATTTATCTTATTTTATTATTTTTTATCCGATACTTGCCTCGTAATAACGAGCATAATAATTGAAAGGCTCAAGTGACTGTTTTTTGGACCAAGTACGAAATGATTTCATGCGAGCGACTTTATTCTGAAAGGCTTCTTGTTGAACAGCATATTCAACATCCTCGATAATTATGGTGTAATCAATATTATGTAAAGATAAGGCATCTTTGAATTGTGATAATTCATCAGCAGTTATCAGAATGTCGATTGATTCACCGAGAATGTGCGTTAGTTTTAAAACGACGATATTAGGGTTATCGGTGAATGATCTTACGAAAGATAATTGTTCTGGTGTCTTGCAAATAATTGAAAAATATTGCATGCTATGAAATAAAAAATTTTGTATTAGTTCACTTTCCAATTTATTATGCAAGGAAGCAGATAAAATTAGAAAAACAATGATTTATTGGAAAAACTTTTTTAATTTGTTAACTTGGTTAAATAACATAATTTTTTTATTTATTTATTTTTTTTTTTTTTGATAAAGAAGAGTAAATGAAAGAACTATTTCTTAAATATCATTAATGAGTTTAATTATTCAGAATAATTGAAGAGACAATAAAATTTTCTGCACTTTTAACTAATTTTTGAAGAACCATATTTTAATTTGAAAAATTATCGTAGGGGAGGAGAGGAGCGGCAAAATGGAGTACCCCGAAATTTTTTCTTCCCAAAAGCTTTTATATATTTAACGAAAGATTTTAATAATGTACTTAAGTCTAAAATTTACAAAAAAATTGAGCAAACATTTTTTTTCCGCAACATATACATCATCTATATAATGGAAAAAATTTTGTTTCCAGCATATTTGTATAATAAATTAAGTTTTCTAAATTGGTTGGATATTTTTTAAATGTATTTTTATATCATTATTTCGAAAGGAATTTTCATAGTTAAATTTTGTATCATCAGAGAAGCCTCGATTAGAATTTGTGCTTTTTTACGGTTTTGTATATTTTTCAGCAATAGTCGATTCTTCATGTTAAGTTCTTGAAGGAGTTTTGAACAGTTTGTTGGTTCTATATAAATTTGTTTCGTCACATTTCTTTATTGAATTAGTTATCATTGATCCTGTGATAGCACTATTATTTAAAAAATGTTTTAAAAAGTACCCAAACTATGTCAAGTGTGATTATGAATATCAAAAAATCATAAAGCCAAATTTTTTTTTTGTAGCTCGTAAATTTTGGTAGTCGCACAGCGACTGTAAGTTGCTAATAGTTTACATGATTAGGATTAAATTTGAATTCTTTGCGCTTTAAAAAAATTTATAAAATCTAAAATAACAATAATTTTTAATTAAAAAAATAATATATTAATAAGTTTTTGTCATTAGGCTGAAAAATTTTTCTAGCAGAATTGTTTTCAAGAATTTGATTTTTAAAAACTTATTTTTAATTCTCAGAAAAAATATAGGAGTTCTTTGAATACAATTAAGGAAAGAATGAAAGATTTACTATGTTTGGGTCCCCGAAAACTACGCATTTTTTCGTGTCTCGTTTTACCCTCCTCTCCTTCGTCCATACAGAAATTTTAAAACTTTAAACATTTGAGGAGTTATATATAGGTTTCAAAGGAGTATCTTTTCATTTTTGATTAATCGAGACAAAAAACTGGTTATCTCTAATTATAAATATTTTTATTGAACTTTTTTAATTTAGCTATAAAGTGCTATCGGTTATGAAGCTACAATTCGATTTTCATTTAGAAATCTTTATAATTTTCGAAGTAATTAATATGTAAAAGTTAAAAAAACTGCTCTTTTAAAATATGAAAAAATACCCTTTTGAAAATCAGCTCCTCATTTAATCTTTTAGCATCAAATAAAATTTTTTTATACACTAACAATTAATTTCTTGTTTTGTAAGTCAACAGATAAATCCGATATTGTTCTAATTGACTAAAATTTTGAAATGAATTATTCTTTTTATTAAAAATTTTTCATAGTTATTAAAATAAATGAATAAATTTTTTTTTTTTTTTTTTTTTTTTTTTTTTTTTTTTTTTTTTTTTTTTAGAACAAATTATATTTGAAAGTAGGAAAAAGAAACGTTTCTTATTTAACATAGCACCTCCGTGAAAAGCATAATTCAAGAAACTTATGGATTTTTTTTATCGAAAGATAAATATATTAAGAATTCACCACCAAAATTTCAGATGAATTCACCGCACCGTTTTTGAGTAATTAATTTTCGAAATTGCATTTTTTACATGTAGAGGTATAGAGAGATGCTAAAGTTAGTGTGAAACCTTCCGTACCACTCCAGTGATGCAAATAAATTTCATACCCACTTTACCATCTCTCTATACTTCTACCTGTAAAAGATGCGATTTCGAAAACTAATTACTCAAAAACGGTGCGGTGAATTGATCTGAAATTTTGGTGGTGAATTATTAATATAATTATCTTTCATTAAAAAAAATTCCATAAGTTTCTTTAAATACACTTTTCGTGGAGGTACTACCATAAGGAATTTTTTTAAGAATTTTTTTTTCTTTAGGAATTATTCTTAGAGCTTTGATTAATTGACATTAAAAATAATAACAATTTAATATTATACCTTTCGAAAGTTTTCAAGACCATACAATTTTTTTTTGAAATACAGCTTTTGAAAAAATATTAAAAAATTCTTAAAATTTTTCGTTTCTTTAACTTTTTAAAATAGCATCAATGAAAATCAATGTATTTTCCTAGTCAAGAATGAGAATTAGACGCGTAATATGCCATACAAATTACTTTAAATTTTTAATAATATTACAAAAACTTACCCTTTGAGTGATGGATGATATTCTCCATTGCTACTACTAGCAATTATCAAAAGTATTAATATAACAGGTACCCTATTCATTTTAGCTATTAAGGCCACATCACATTTTAACAACCTTTATATTCTCTTGATTCCCACTAAACTATCTTATTGTTAGATAAAAGGAAAATGATAAGATTCTTGAATAATTTTTTTGTGCCTAATCATGTTGGTTTCATATCCATTTTTTTATTTTATGATAGAAGTATCGCAGATTGTATTATAATCTTGGATCTATTGTCAATTAAAGAAAAAAATACGCTGAAATAGTCAGATAACATCTACTTTTTAACAATCCAACAGAAATTCTCAGTATTTGATAATAATGATGACTTTTAGAAAATTGATACATCTATTTTTTTTGCATTTAGAACAATAACTGGATAATTAAATCAATACTGTGAAAATGAATGAATTCCATATTTTTAATTGTTTTTTTGCCGAAAAAATTATTAAAAATTAAAAATCTTCAATACTTGAAACTTTTCAATTTAAAAAAAATATTGACAATGAATTATGAATATTATCCATAGAACTCTTTTTGCCGGTTTATTTATATCCTACACGGTGAAAGAAGAGAAAAATCACATTCTGAATAATTTTCAAGGAGAAGTTCATGATTAATAAAAATGCATTGACATAGTACTTGTTAACTACTTTTTATTTAAGTATATCTATAACATTATTACACATTAATTATTCATTTTAATATAAAATTAAATCATTTACTAGTAAAGATGACAAAAAACTACTCGTTTTTATAGACTTAAAATTAGTTGCGGTTTCATGAATAAAAAAATCTAAAGGTTCCAAAAATAATTTTTTTTTTTCATTAATATTAAAATTCTTTCTTGTAAAAATATGATTCACAACAATAAATTAACAAAAAAAAATTAAATTTCATTACAACAATGCCAAGTATCAATACACTAAGCCGAAGTTGTCATTTTATAATACAACGCAGCCTTATGGCTTTCTTGTCATTAGTACCTAATATTAATCGTCAATTTTTGAACATGTGTGAATAGTTATTTTCTTACGTATAGTGTTTAATCATTTAATCATGATAAGTCAAGCTTGCTGAAATAACATTGCGCGTCAATAAATAATCAATGTTAACAGTTTAATTTACAAATTTCATAGTTAATAAATAAAAAAAAAAAAAAATAGATTTATACTAGTATATTTTGATCATGATCATGATGTATAGATGATGAACTATATTTTCATGCACAAATTCATATTTACAAATTTATTATGCAAATAAATGCGTGAATGTAATTTCAACTAGTATAACTCTGATATTACAAACACTTGATTTCGTTTTTAAGTATTCTTTAAATACAATTTATTCATTTTATTTTATTTTTGCAGCGGCTTTGTTGAAAAACTAGCTGCTTTTGTGAATCACTGTCATAGATTTTTTAGTCTAATTATAATGAAAAATAATTTCAATTTTTTTAGCGAGAAGTTGAAAAAGAACAAATTTTTATTTTTACAGTTGATAGTTCTTTGTTTTTTGATGAAGCTAACATTGACTTCACTGAGAGCCAGTTTTTTAATCGGAGATAAAATTTTATCTATGATAAAATATCCTGGATTGAAAAACTGGCCCTGAGAGGAAAAAGTTCTTTAAAAAAAAATTAACAATGTTGTAATAAGAAATTAAATGGTTGAAAACTTCAAGCAATTTTATTTCTTAGCTGAAGAAATAACATTTTTTGTTATAGTAACTTTCTTGTTGAAAAAAAGTTTTTTTGATTTGGAAAAAAACAATTTTAGCTAAAAAAATTGCGAATTTTTGTCCAAAATTTTTTTTCCTCAAAAAAGTTACTGTGAGAAAAATTTGTATTTTTACAGCGAAGAAATAAAATTGTTTAAAATTTTAAACAGATTAATTTCGTATTAAAAGATTGCTCATTTTTTTAAAAAGAAGTTTTTTTTCTCTCTAATTGTAAAATTGACGAATATTTATAAATACTTTTATACTAATTCAGTACTAATGTATATCAAGTACGGAACTAATTCAAAAAATTTTCTATAAGTACAAAAAATAATTTAACATAAAGCAGAGTTCATCAGTGTTACTGATGAGTCTGTTAACATATCACCACGATTGAATACAATATAAAATCACGAATTTTTCTGTTTCTAAGTCGCTTCGATGTGATAGCAAATTCTTATAGAAATTAAAAAAAAATTAGTTTACGTGAAACTTTTGGTATTTTAATTAGCTGCCAAAATCAAAATATTATTAAATTTAAGTATTTCATAACAGTAATTAATAGGCTATTACATCTATGTGTCATAGAAACAGCAGTACTTCTATCAAATTTCTAGCATTATTTCTAAAGAACTAATGCTTTTTACATACCCTGTACATAAATTATTCACCAGTGTAAAAATAAAAGAAGATTTTTATAGTACGATAATACATTATAACAAAAATATAAAGAAGTTGAGATTAACGCATTCCCAATATCTTTCATTTTGTAAGAGTACAATCTGTTGTTGAAGCGAAAAAATGCTTATAATCCTTAAATAGTAAATATATAACAGAATTTCAAATTATATGTAAAATAAAATACATATATTAAATACAATTTTATGAATTTTCGCTAAATAGAATAATCGTTCCTTAACAAAATGTATTTTTTTTTATACAAAAAAAATTTTCAATAAAAAAATACAAAAGTTTTTATTCGTACGATGAAATTTACGTTCAAACAAGATAATATATAATAAATTATTCGATAGATATGTTTTCGTAAAATGAAAACGATATCGAACGTTTAAATTTATTAAATTAAAAATTTACTTTTTTAAATCAGCGATTATTTTTTCATTTAATTGTTTCAATTCTCTATTACTGAAAAAACATGAAATATTTCTCACAATAGTATAAGGAAGATCACGTGAAAGAGTTTCGAAAATTAAATCATCAACATTTTCTAATAAATGTTGTCGGTGTTTCGCTTTGTTTAATTTAAAATGAAGTATACCGCTGTATAATGGGAATTTTTCTTTCAATTCAAACTCATCGTAAATAGGATCGTCATCTTTGATATTAATACAGCTCAAAAACTGAGCAATAGCATGGATACTTTTTTGCAAAACATCATAAAAACTGATATTAGTATTAGCAATTTTAGTTTTCCTCATAGAGTCAACTTCTGCATAACACTTTTGACGATAATTTTTAGCATATTGATTACGATCAATTATGTCATTCAACGTTTTGTTCATAATATACAAATTAGCAGCACTCAATTTAACAGTATGTCGTCTTATCAATGGGATAACGTCACAAAAACTACGTGAATCATCAAAATAACTAGCTGCTACTTTATTAAAATCAATACCAGCATGAAGTAAGCTTTTAACAATGGTTATATCATCAGTAAATATAGCATAATCAAGTACGGAATTCCCATTAGATGTTACTCTATTAATATCAATATTATCATGATTTAACAACAATTTAACAGCATCGACATTATTCGTGTCAATCGCGATATGTAGATTTTTTTCCTCAAAAAAGTTACTGTGAGAAAAATTTGTATTTTTACAGCGAAGAAATAAAATTGTTTAAAATTTTAAACAGATTAATTTCGTATTAAAAGATTGCTCATTTTTTTAAAAAGAAGTTTTTTTTCTCTCTAATTGTAAAATTGACGAATATTTATAAATACTTTTATACTAATTCAGTACTAATGTATATCAAGTACGGAACTAATTCAAAAAATTTTCTATAAGTACAAAAAATAATTTAACATAAAGCAGAGTTCATCAGTGTTACTGATGAGTCTGTTAACATATCACCACGATTGAATACAATATAAAATCACGAATTTTTCTGTTTCTAAGTCGCTTCGATGTGATAGCAAATTCTTATAGAAATTAAAAAAAAATTAGTTTACGTGAAACTTTTGGTATTTTAATTAGCTGCCAAAATCAAAATATTATTAAATTTAAGTATTTCATAACAGTAATTAATAGGCTATTACATCTATGTGTCATAGAAACAGCAGTACTTCTATCAAATTTCTAGCATTATTTCTAAAGAACTAATGCTTTTTACATACCCTGTACATAAATTATTCACCAGTGTAAAAATAAAAGAAGATTTTTATAGTACAATAATACATTATAACAAAAATATAAAGAAGTTGAGATTAACGCATTCCCAATATCTTTCATTTTGTAAGAGTACAATCTGTTGTTGAAGCGAAAAAATGCTTATAATCCTTAAATAGTAAATATATAACAGAATTTCAAATTATATGTAAAATAAAATACATATATTAAATACAATTTTATGAATTTTCGCTAAATAGAATAATCGTTCCTTAACAAAATGTATTTTTTTTTATACAAAAAAAATTTTCAATAAAAAAATACAAAAGTTTTTATTCGTACGATGAAATTTACGTTCAAACAAGATAATATATAATAAATTATTCGATAGATATGTTTTCGTAAAATGAAAACGATATCGAACGTTTAAATTTATTAAATTAAAAATTTACTTTTTTAAATCAGCGATTATTTTTTCATTTAATTGTTTCAATTCTCTATTACTGAAAAAACATGAAATATTTCTCACAATAGTATAAGGAAGATCACGTGAAAGAGTTTCGAAAATTAAATCATCAACATTTTCTAATAAATGTTGTCGGTGTTTCGCTTTGTTTAATTTAAAATGAAGTATACCGCTGTATAATGGGAATTTTTCTTTCAATTCAAACTCATCGTAAATAGGGTCGTCATCTTTGATATTAATACAGCTCAAAAACTGAGCAATAGCATGGATACTTTTTTGCAAAACATCGTAAAAACTGATATTAGTATTAGCAATTTTAGTTTTCCTCATAGAGTCAACTTCTGCATAACACTTTTGACGATAATTTTTAGCATATTGATTACGATCAATTATGTCATTCAACGTTTTGTTCATAATATACAAATTAGCAGCACTCAATTTAACAGTATGTCGTCTTATCAATGGGATAACGTCACAAAAACTACGTGAATCATCAAAATAACTAGCTGCTACTTTATTAAAATCTATACCTGCATGAAGTAAGCTTTTAACAATGGTTATATCATCAGTAAATATAGCATAATCAAGTACGGAATTCCCATTAGATGTTACTCTATTAATATCAATATTATCATGATTTAACAACAATTTAACAGCATCGACATTATTCGTGTCAATCGCGATATGTAGAGGTGTTACATTGCAGCCGCCATTACTCGGAAAATTAGGATCAACATCCGAGTCCAAAAGATACTTGACAATTTTATTATTTCTATGACGCACAGCATCGATAAGTAGTGATTCAAAATGTGTACTTTTTTCATTAATATCAGCACCATGTTTAATCAAAAATTTAACTATTTCTTCCTTACCTTCTCTCACAGCCATACGCAGTGGTGATATCCTATTTGTAGATCTCAGTAAAGTGAGAGGATCAGCACCCCGGCTTACAAGAAATTCAGATATTTTTATCTGGTGTTTTCTGATAGCCAATTGCAAAGGATTCATAAAATCGTAACGGCTCATACATACTACATTTACGTCCGCACCAGCATTAACTAACTTACGGACTATATTGTGTTTGCCCTTTTCAATAGCATGATGAAGAGCAGTGCCATAGCATCTGGTACTAAGGTTTATTTGAATGCCTTCTTTACTCAAAAGAAAGTCAATAAACTCTTCGTCATTATGATCGATAGCACATTGCAATATTGTAGGCCTTGAAGAATGATCCAATTGCAACGGTACTCTTGTATTTACATCTTCGATTCCGAGTTTTACTTTATCACGGGTCTCTCTATATTTTTCATCAGCTTCTGACCGTTGATGACGACACACACCCATCGGTCTAAATTCCAATCTATGTCTCTGATAACAGAAAAATCATTTATTAATTATTGGTTGTTTATAAATATAAAAAGTTTGGAAAATTCAAAAGTGCACGCCTAATAGCGGTCATTCAATTTTTACAAAAAAAAAATTTTTTTTAATGTATATTCATTAGTGTTATACACAGAAAGAAAAATCTCTTGACTGGAGAACAAAATTCTTGGCCCAAAAAAATTTTCGGGTGCCTGAAGGAAGACCGAAGTTGTGTTGGCCGAAGTAAAAATTTTTCTTGAAATTCTATTCTTGGTGGAAGTAATTTTTTCTCAATTAAAATTATCATAAATACTTGATACAATAAATTTTTATATTTGATCAAGATTTTTACATACTTTAGGGAAGCAGCGCCACCTACTTCAGCTGAGAAAAAAATTTTCTCACCCTGAAAAAATTTTTCTCTTGAATATTTGATACCCATTTTATATTATTTTAGCGTGTAATTATACATATTGAATGAAAAAAAATGATTCAATATTATTTGATCCTCCCATTTGATATTTTAGTCAATAAAAATATTAATGAAAATTTACTATCAAGATATTTAATTTTTTAGAGCAAGAGAAAAATTTTCTCAAGACAAGA